>CABFOV010004357.1:15459-35810 GCA_902141375.1 Timema poppense | reverse complement strand
TTTTTTTTTTTTGTTCGTGTTTATATAAAACATAAAAATTTGTCCTAATTTCCGAGTAATTTTTTCAAGAACACAATATTTTCTCTTGATATGAAAAACTAAAAACTATTTACATTTAAGCCATTACACAAATAGCAGGAAAAGCTGGGAATTCGCTATAAAAAATCCTGTTTTCGTTGGAAATTACTATTTTTGCTGACATCCTTGATATTTTGCATTTTTAAATGAGTGCTTGTTTGTCAAAATCAGGTAAGCCTTTTTCTCAAAATTGTAATTATTAGAAATGAGTTTATCAACTTATATTTATATAAATTACTAACTTTTGCCCGCAACTTCGCTAGCGTTATTGTCAGTTTTTAAAACTATGTACATTTAAACAATAACATTTCTAATCTTATAGTTCTTAATTTCCCGCACAGAGACAAAATCACGCAAAATAGCCTATTAGGTAAAAATTACCATCACGAAAACTTAGGAGTTGGTAAAAGATGTATCTTCATAGTCAACAAATTCAATGTAGTGTAATTATTTCTGTTTTAAGATTAGACACAGAATATTTGTTTTAATTGAAGGAAACAAAGTAGTTAAATTTAAGGCAAGGCCTCTTTTTAAACGATGTTAGTGATTTAATCATGAGGAGCAAACAGTTACAACTTCTCTTGCTGGAACTATCATGGGAACACACCACATATTATAGTTGCCCATGTAAGAAACACTTGCTGAGAAGATCAATGCCTGACACCTTCAGGGTTTCTTCTTGCTCTATGTTGATCATCGCAAGGAAAACCTTGATAGGAAATTGCATGGATTTAAACTGGAAGGGCAAGTCTGATGGAATCATGGATATTCTTTGTATCATGAACCATTCTCCCGTAGTTCAATCTGTCACGACAGTCGCCTATATGATCAAGTTTTTTAGACTGTTTACCCAAAAGTGGGCCCCACTACACAGTTTATGTAGGTTCAACTTACGCACAAAATAATGGGTGCTCAAATTTTAATTTAGAAGCGTGGATCGGTGAACCGAATGGTCTAAAGAATTAAAAAATTAGACAGGGTAGTGCTCATGTATATGTAAATGCGAGGTGACGCTTCTAACTGGTCTAAAATATAGTCATTAATTTTATCAGTCGATTCATTTTTGAAACTAAAATAGCTTGCTCCTGAAATCATAACAGAGGCTTGTTTCGCAGAAGAATTAAATCAGGAAAGATAGCATAGATTAATTTCTGTATATGCTTGACCACGACGCATAGCTGGAAGTTATTAAAGGACACCTTGCTTTTCTGCTCTGCAAAGACTCCATTGCCGAGTTCCAGCAATATATCGACACCTAACTCTAGTTTTTGTCTTCGCAAAGTGAATGCACATGTTGGTTGAGAGATAAGGCTTAACAACGACTGGACATATGTAAGATCTATTCAGACAGACGTTGACCTCGTCAGCTCTAGTGGCTTTTGGAAAAGTTCGGTAGAGTTTGTTGGAAGTCTCTTGAGAACAATACGGTGACGTCTACTATGAGCATATTGTTTCTACTGTGATCTATCTTTGAGATCTTATGCGACATTGTAAACTCATTTTATAGTTTAAGAGATAATTTTTGTAGTACTTATGATTTGATTGATTCAATATGTTTAACACGGCAATTTGGTCTTAAGAAAAATCAAAGGTAATTTAAATGTCGCATTTTCTGTTCTTCCCTCTTCTATTTAAGTAGCGGCTATACTAGATAAAGCCTCTGCAAAGGCAACACATCGCTCACATCAGAACGAAAGGCCGGTACACACAAAACGGTAGGCTAAGCTGTGCTGTGCTGTGCTAAGACTTTGACAGTTTGGTTTCACACTTATTGCTAAGCTAAGCTTTACCCTGATTTGGTTGGAAGAAAAGTAGAGAAAATTCAAACATATTTCTTTGCGGTAAAACGGTGATAGCATTTTACCATATTATTTGTGTTATTTTGTAGGTATCGATATTGTCTATAAAAATTGACAGCTGCAGAAAAGTTGACATGATGTATGGATATATTAAAATTGTTTTAGTAACCTTAGTAATTAACTTCTACTATGCTTTCTACAAAAATCATACTATAAACATTGGTTCCTCTTTTCCCTCTTGAATTCAATGTTGTTTCTTTTTGATCTGTGAAGTTTAGTTATGATGGCGTACTTCAAAATGTATTATTTAGGTTCAGATGATAGTACTGAGGAAGAGAATATGCTGCTGTTGGCAGTTGTTTTGGAAGATGAAGAAATTTAAGGAGGTGAAGCTTTGACTTGTTTAATTAACGCTTCCATTTTTATATAAAAACATATATTAAATATAAAACCTAAATAAAATATTACTTAAATACAGATGAAACAGATTGAAAACAAAACTTCAACACTTATTTAGTTATTTTCACCAAACCAGCACTGCGTCTTATCAACACGGAGCCCAAGTTACGCTATGCGCATGCGCAACGTAAGATGGCTCAAGATGGGAGATGGAAAAATTACCCGGCCATCAATCGGAAAAACATAGCGTGGCGTTGCAAGGCATAGCTTAGCATTCTGTGTGAACCAGCACATTTAAATATATAGTCTGCTATTTTTATAAAGAGCTAGCAGAGCAAATCTTAGCTTAGCTTAGCGTTCTGTGTGTACCGGCCTTTATTTTTACCTTCGTGCGAATCTTAAAAAAAACAACTTTTAATGCCAGATCTCGAACACTCCATGATACTTTTAGGTGTACGATAAGTTGTTATATTCAATAGAGGCTTGTTTATATTCAAAGTTTGTAATATGAATGGCCGGTCGTTTGTCATCTCTCTCAAATAGTCTATATAAAATACAAATCTGTACACACTTTCGGGTAGAAGAAGACGGATACAAAACAGCTTTTTTTTAAACTATTGTTCCCGTGTGAATCATCCTATAAGAGTTCTTATGCTTTTCAAACTAATTGATAGGATGTATGGGTTACGTCGTTCATGGTACGTAAGTTTTCAAATGAAGTTGGACTTTTGACAACATGAAGCTGCATTCTAAAATAATAACACACTGTGTTAATCGGTTGTGTGGTATATAACTGGCTGAGGGCACCACCCTCCCCTACTCCGGGGCGTTCCTTATCAGAAAAACCTTGCTTTCAGCATTGAGATATCTCCATTTTCCAATAAACATATGAAGCAACCTAATTGTACATAAGCGTCCTCGCAAAGAGATCTTCAGAGCACAATTTGAAGAAGATTGTTAATGGTGTGTTGCATGGATTGTTAGTAATACCAATGACACTACTTGTTGTAAATTAAAAACATTGTCCATTTTCGAAATGGAGAAATAAATGAAAAACACCCTAAATAATCCCAACTTAAATCGTTCCACCTCATTGGCCAAGTTAATACTTTTTTATTTTTTTATTTAGCACTGCGTCTTACTACCCGTTTGGGTTGTAAGCTTTAAGTACTAATTACGCTAATAAATTAGGAATTAGGAAGGTTGAATTAGAGGAAGTGAACCCGCATTTGTGTGGAGGGAGAGTGGAAAACCATTTAGGAAAAACCAGACCGAGATTCGAACCTCGATCTCACCGTCCTCAGCAGTCAAGCTTAACACGACTAGCGCGTATACAACTACGCCACTAAGTTAATAATAAACGTCACTTGACCCCTTCCTTTATTTATTTACTTACAAACCTAATTAATGGATTTGATGAAACTGTAGAGCTCCACATTAATTTGGGAATAGAACACACTCAAAAGAATGGGGTTTTGAGGGAACACTCGGGATGCCGTCTACGGTATTTGAAATAACCGTTATGCCCATCGAAGTAGCTCTTTTAAGTTCTTTGGAATATTTTTCTGAATGTACGGAGACGTTTGATTCAATATTCCATATAGTCACGTAGCCTACTATATGTGTAATTACACTTGTATGCATTTGTGTGTCAATGTTTGAATCCGGAATCTCCGAACTTAATAGCATATCTATATCGTCGGGTATGATTTTGTTCCTACGGTTACAACAATAGCTGCTCTTGTGGCTTTTGCCACTCCACAATGTATAAATACAACACTTGTACTGCATTGCCTTTAACGTCACTGTTCGCTCCCTGAAGACATAGATAATGTTTAAATAGCGTCTAACCTTTCTAGATAAATTTAACATAATATAACTAAACGCATTCAAATCTATTCATTAGTTATCTAGTTATAAGCTAACCTATATCTAATATAATTTAAATGATAAATATACATACAGATTGAAACTTTGTTTTATAAATGGTATATATATCAACTATTATAATATTATAATTTTGTGATCAGAAGTAGATATTCAAAAATAAAGAATAAAAAAAGCAAAAATGCTATAATTTTTTGTGTTGCACTGTACCACTTAAGTAGGCCTAAAAATTGAGTCATTATTTTTATCCCAAAAGAAAGAAATATTTTATTTAGATGATTTAAGGGATTTTCATAGTTTCCATGGTGAATTATGAGCTGGAAATTCGTTGGGAAAATAGGGTTTTCGTTGGAAGCTACCATTTTAAAATTAATTCCTAGACGCCATTTAAATGGTATTTCTACGCATATTAAATTTAGTTGTTTTTTTTTAAGAAATAAAAGCTCTACGCATGTACCTACTATCTTAACTATATATAGCCACAATATTAAGCACACGGACAAAGGCGTCAGTCTTATCTAGTCTAGTTTCTGGTTATGGGTGATTATTATTAAATTATTTCACACTCTGCTTTCACAAAAATACGGGAACATTTAACTAAAAATTCTACCTTACTTGTGCCTACACTTTTAATTTATATTCAAATAACAAGACATGAAACAAACAAAAGAATAAATAAGATTTTTTTTAAATCATTGGGAACAAAGTCATGTTTATCTTTTTTTTTATCTCCGTGTCTTACTACCTGTTCAGGTTACACGCATATATGATAATTACTCTAATGAGGTACGTGTGCGCCTTAGACCATTTGGCCACTGAAGCGGGCTATTTATATCTAAAATAGGAAATTATAAAATTTGTTTTAATTTGAATCAATTTTCTCTGCAGAAGTAAAGAGTGGCGTGAGATAGGATGAGATAGCTAGGCCCTATGTGTATGAAGAAGTTCTACTAGAGAAAACGTTTTAGTGAGGGAAAGGAGCACCCAGATCCTAAGATTAAAAAGGTGAATCTCAAGACTAAATGATTTGATATTCAACCTAAACAAAACGCCCACTCTAAATCCTTCCAATATTGTTGACCTTCAGTTAGATTTATCCCACTCTTGCACCAGCAAGAGATGATACTATAAAGTATCAACTTATGTTTGTTTTTCCTTAGATGTAAGCTATCATGTTTTTTTTCCAAAGTGACTTTATTTTATAGCACCATCGTGTACATGAATTTGTGGACTTGGCAATGTTTCCAAATATTTCATTTTATTTACATAAGCCTTGTTTTCTAGGCCTTAAACCTTTTTTCCGCAATACTACTGCAGTCATAGAAGAAGGTTTATCCGGTTCCATTAAACTTGTGATTCTTACAGTTGTGCTATCTAATGAAGACCTATAATAGCTCTTCAAATCAATGTTTGTTCCAGAAGAAAGATTTAGTTCATTGGAATGTTAAAGTTGAGAACGGCTACACGAAGGGGAAGCTCGTTACCTGCCCGCAACATTTTTCAAAATTTAAATATAATTTAAAACAATAAATTATTGTCCTCGCGTCTATTTACTAGTTCAGGCTAAACGCATCTGCTCTAATTACGCAATTTATACATTAGAGATGTGGATGGTTGGATTTAGAAGAAGTGCACTTGCGTGAAGAGATTGAATAAACATTTAGGGAAAACCACTCTTAATATAAACAGATATGAGGACATACAGAATTGTATGACCTACTTTTTTTTTAGTTCAAGGGCAAGTAAAACCTCAAGAGCTATACTGATTTTTCAAAGTTACATTACTTTCTCTTATGATTAAAATTAACATATTATAGTGAAAAATTCCAGCCTGTGTTTTCACTCAAAAATAGTAATATCAGCAGTATAAATTACTTAGACCTTAATATTTCCAAAAATGCTCATAACAAACGAGGCTATAAAATATAAAGAAAATCCACTCATACCAATGCAATTATTCCCAATTATTCCAACCATCCTACCTCTCATAAACTTGCTGCCTTCAATAGCCTGATTCATCGGTTACTAAATGTCCCCCTCAGCAAATCTAACTAAAACTGAACTAAATATAATCAAATTAATAGCCGCAAATAATGGCTATTCTGATTCAACTATCTACTAAATCTTAAATAAAAAAAATAAAAAAAGATCCAATAAATTCTTTACCGCCCTCAGTAATGGAAACCAAAATGGCCCTAATCAAAAAGAAAAATTTGATAAAGTTCAACTATACTGGTCCTGAAACTCATCGTATCACCAATATTGTCAAAAAGTTCAACCTCAACATCACTTTCTTCACCAACAACACAATCAAGAAAAATCTTAGTAACAGCAATTTAAATAAAAATGATAAATACAATAAAAATTCAATTTATAAATTCACTTGTGAATGCAACAGTATATATATTGGACAGACGGGCCATAGCTTCAAGGTTCGTTATAAAGAGCAAAGTTCTGATTTTAAATACAATAGAACGCAATCAAAATTTGCAGACCATCTAAAAAACACCAATCATCAACCCAAGCCAATTGACCAGTGTATGAGACCCCTTCATTTATCTCATAAAGGTACGAAATTAAATACAGCTGATTTTTTTTTTTCATTCAAGCAGCTTTATTAAACAATAAATCAATTCTCAACGAACAATTACAATTCTCAAATCAAATTCTCGTCAACACATTAAGGCATCTACCTAATAACATTAAAATCATGTAACCTTATTTATCCCGCTCTACCTTCCATCGTATAAAATGACCCTTCCGAGCCGGAGTCGAAAAGATTAGTTCCTTCTCATTCCTCTTTTCATTCAGTGCCAGTATGCTATTTATCCTTGATTCCATAGATCACTCAACAAGCCAACTGATTTCAATAGCAGTTTCTCAAACTAACACTATTATATCATGGTCCTTTAAACTTTACCTTGTATAACTCGCTTATCATTAGTCTTTTGTTTTTACACACATTTCTTTTCTCGAACCACACCTGAATCAGTTGACATCTCGCAGTCGTATCAACACATAGTGTCCTTCACAACGACTTTTGTAAGTTTGTTTGTTTGTTTGTTTAATAATTCTTATTCTTTTTATGAATTCATTTTTGGATAACAGTATTTCTCATTCACTATTAATTCCTTATTATTATTTTGCCGTCATACTTCTTTAATTTCGTTTTTCAATTACCATGATTATGACACATATTTGTCGAAACATGTCGGATTGAACTATTCCAGCATCTTTTCAAATCTAGAAATGCAAAGGAGTAATGGTACAGGGATTAACAAATAATACTTGTAATATTACAAAATTCTCTACTTCATTTAAATCCGTCTCAAATTTGTTAACCTATAAATTAAATTTTATACTTGTCAACTTTAATACCAATTTAAACTTTAAACATGGTTTCATTAAATATTGCATATCTTAAAGTCGTTATGTATCAATACTCAATCATTTCATTATAACCTATTTGCAGATGTTTACCTTTTAACCCAAATTTTATAATTTGAATTTTAAACTTATCTGAATTTCAACATTGTTTTGTCAAACCTATTTTGTTATCTGTAAGTTTTACAATACATTTTTTAAACGTATTTTCATGTATTTTAGCCTTATCATCACCTTATATATTGCTAAATTGATGATGAATTAATTTATTATATGTTTAATGTACATAATTCGACAATATGTTATTACCATAAGTTAACCTAATTATACATTTTGATCTGCAGTTTCAAATTATTACAGCAATTAACTTAACAAATTGATTAATCAACTCCTTCTATATATTTTTGAGCAATATATTTAGGTTTAAATTCTAAATATTAAAAAGTCATCACGTGTCCATTAAAAATAAAATACAATACCAGGAAAATCCAATAATATTTAAATTTAAGTAAAGTTGAGACGCAACAAACAATATCAAATTAGGACGTTCAGCATCCAGCTGCCAACTTTTTTTTATAGTTCCACCCCACACAAACCTGAGATAATTTTGGCAATTTCGAACCAACCATGGCATTCAACCACTTAAAATATATTAATATTCTAGATACAATCTTACCCAGCACACAAACCAAATGCAGAAACAAACAGTGACAATGATTTCTTTGTCTGAGTAGGATAGTAAGATAATTGAAACGAAGTAAAAGACATTGTTATAAAAACATAAACAGTATTAGAGTATTTCAGCATGGGATTTATCACACCTTCTCCTGGCGTGGGTTATGGTCAGTTAGTTGAGAAAGTTCATATTAATTAGTACCTCTGAAATAAATAAAGGCGTCACTCTCGCAATAAACTGAATTGCCGAGGATGGAGAGATCGAGGTTCAAAATCCGGTTGGTTGTATTAAGGTTTCTGTTCTTTATCATTTTCCACTCTCTCCGTCTCCACATAAATGCGGGTACACCTATTCCAGATTCAAACTTCCTTATACCTATCATATTAGCGTAATTAGTAAGTATGTATAGTAACCCGAACGTGTAGTGAGGCAAGATTCTAAAAGAACTTTCGAAATAATAATTATAATAGTAGTATAAGAAAGCATTCTACCAAATAAATACAATCTGTCATTTTTCCCATTTGACGGGTAGCCTGTCCCGAAATGTTAGCCCTGTATCGATGTGTGTGAGGGGTGAAAGTAGTTCCGATGACCTACACAAGCCCTTATTCGGGATGTGTGTGTGTGTGACGTGTCGATCGCACGGTCCTCTTCACTGGTCCGAACTGCTTGGGTTGCAGCACCATTGCATGCATACCCCTGTGAAGGATGCCCACCCGCCCAACATGACAAGATAGCTTTATTGTAGGTAGTGGTTCAAAACTCAATTTATTTTCGTGTTTAAATTGATATAGGCATACGATTATGGATTGGAACCCTGGACCTTCACTTTAGGGAACCACTGCTTTAAATTGAGTTATCTTGGAACTTGTGCAGGTACAAAATATAATATATTCCATTCGTGGTAGGAATTACTCTCTGAAAGGTCTTTTTTCCTACCAATATCCTAATATATAATAGACTTCTGGTAGGGAAAAAGGCCTTTTAGAAAACAATTCCTACGCTGAACAGACTTTACATATTTATTCACTTATATATCCCAGGGTTACCTGGAGGTCTAGGGGTAAGGTTTCAGACTTCTGTGCTGGCGGCCGGGGTTCAATCCTCGGTCCCGGCACAGATTTATCTGATTACCAAACCCTTCCTTCACCTCTGACAATACATCTTGTGAATGTGGGGAATGCCAGGCCTCCACCGTGGTTCGGATTCCACGTTAAACTGTAGGTCCTCCTTTTCATCTCACAATCCCCCTACCATTACACATTAGCGTAAGTGCATATATTCCCGAACGGGTAGTAAGACGCAGTGTTAATAATAATAATAATAATAATAATATATATCCCAATACTCCATAGTCAAGCGTACATACAAATAATTATACCTCCAGTGACTTTGATAGGGGCTTTTACTGTGAATGATCTAGAATATACAAATATAGGCTCGAGATTAATTTGTGAATGTAGCTATGGAGTATTGGGAGAATTAAGTATAAAATGTACCCCGAACATAAATTAGTCCAAGAAAAGCTTAGTTACTAAAATAATAATTATAAATAAAGCCTAAAATTAAGTGTAGGAATTCATTGCATGGAGAAATTTAAATAATTCATACTATAATCATAATAAAGTAATACTGACTATTTTTAATGTACACTAATAGTAAAATAAATGGTACGACACAATCGTACAGGATTTTTCATATTATAACTAGAAACAAACTAAAAAAACTGCATTCAGTAAAATTCCCTTAAATGATTTTTTTTTTTTTTTATACGTGCTATTTATCATAAAAAAAACATCTAAATATCCATTTGAAAAAAACCATTTGAGTAATTTTCGACCAAAATTACAAAAAGAAAATCATTCTTCAGTAAACTTCCGTAAATTATTGACACTACAAATATCAGCTTTGAACAAAATCGTTTGATCCATTTTCGAGAAATTTCTAATTAACGAAAACCAGTAGCCAGTAAACTATCCTTAATTTCATAACTATAGATAAAATCTCAATTTTGTCTTGAGGTAACATTTAATTTTAATTATGAAAAAAATCAATAGCAGACGAATTTATTAAAGTGTGATTTACTATTGATAACTAGTTTATTTTAAAATTTTTATCTATACTAAATTAGAGGGTCATTATGATTATATCGTAGCGTTTGTTTATTACTCGAGTTTTCCCGCGGTTTTGCTCGCATTTAAGTTGGCTATATTACGATTGTTTAATCAACTATCTCAAGTACCACATCTTAACACAGTCGTTAGCGCGTTTCTCTGCTTGACTAAGGGTCGCTTTGATGGCCGCATGGTCTAAGCCGGCGTCACTTTCGCAATAGACTAGCTAGACTGCCGATGATGGGGAGATCAGGGCTTGAAACCCAGTTGGGTTTATTGAGGGTGATTTTTCTTAAATGGCTTACTACGCTCCCTCTACGCAAATGCGCGAACATTTTTTTCTAAATTTAACCTTTCCAACCAATCGTTAATACATTGGAATAATTAGTAAATATGCGTATACGAACGGGTAGTAAGACGCGCTTAAAAAAAATAAGGGTCCTAATTTTGATTTCAGGTATGTCCGGAAAAATTGATCACTTGTTAAATTGGGTTTCCTCCTTTTGTTGTAAGATTTAATAATTGAGAAACTGGGTGATGTGTCTGTTCAAGAATTAATTTAGTTTGTAAGTTTTGTGTTGATATAAATGTATATTCTGAAAGTGCACGTTAAACGCTTCAAGTAGATTTTTTTAAATAGGCTATTAGCTATATTTTCAATCCACTTCAAAGCACACTTTCATCATGTTTGTAATTTTTCTTACTGTATTTAAATAAAACAGTTCATACAACTTTCTCTTAATTGGAAGCAGAGTCATTTAAATGTAGTGACAAGGGCTGACTGCAAACAAGCAGGTAGCGGGGGGGGGGGGGACGTTGCCCTTACAATTATAACGGGACAATACTTCCTCCCATAGTGTTCATCAAAACAGAAGGGCTGGTGGCACATTCCAGCAGCCAGGTAGTGCGAGTTCTGGCCTTGGAGCGGTGAGTAGGCTGGTACTGTATGTCTTGTACGTGAAGGCGGAATAAAGTAATATTCCATAAAATATAGACCTCTGGTCTAACATCTTTCTTAAACCTGAAACTTGATTTTATTTGTAAATTTAATATGCTGCTTCTTTTGTTGTTGTTTCCCTATTTTAAAAGATATCATGTCCAAATTTGACATTGCGCAATTCACGATGGAATGCCGATATAGCTGAAACTGTTTTAGAATAAATTAATGTATTTTGAACCATAAATAAAAATATGCTCATCTAGTCTTATGTCTGCAAATACAGACCCGAGGACTGCATTTTGTGCCCTAAACAATAATGGCTTTGCCTCCCTCCCTCCCTCCCTCCACACAAACATGTACACAAATACACACAGCGCGCGCGCACACACACACACACACACACACACACACACACTAGCAAAGATCTGCAATTAAGTTAAAAATAATAAATAAATTAATAAACCAATAATTGTTATTGCTATTATTATTATTATTTGTAGTAGTAGTACCGCGTCTTACTACCCGTTCGTATTATACGCACTTACGCTAATATGCAATGGTAGGGTGATTGTGAGATGAAATGGATGACCTACAGTTTAACGTGGAATCCGAACCACGGTGGAGGATTGACATTTCACACATTCACAAGTTGTGATTAATACACGTTTTGTCAGAGGTAAAGGAATAAATTGGCAATCAGATAAATCTGTGCTAGAACCTAGTATTGAATCCCGGACTCCCAGCACAGAAGTCTGACACGTTACCCCTAGACCGCCAGGTCACCAACATATTGTTACTATTCGTGCAGCAAACTATTACTGTTCGTAAAACCAATAATATTATTAAATTATTCATATTGTAAGAAATTATTTTATTACTATTCGTGTGTTTATCTGGTTTGTCAAATTTATAACAACACTAAAATACAAAAAGAATTACACAATGGTCATCATTTATAAGTTTAAAGAATATTTTTCATTTTCACAGCAACAAAGTCACTTTGTACCATCATTAAAGTCAATTTGGCAAAAGTCTTTGCTATATTGTAGAAACTACGTAATTACAACTATCACTATTGTTATTGGATATTTAATCAATAATACATTCATATATATTTTTATGTTGACTAATTCTTACAGATTTTTTGCTAGAGTAAATAATGCCAAGACGGGCGTGCGCCGCATTTGCAAGTTGTAAGTTCGTTCTTCAGCTGCGAGCCCAAAACAGATTGCCCCTTAGTACTCCCCTGCCGCTGGTTCTGGGTTTTATGATATTGATTGCTATGATCACCTCGATGTATGTTTATGTTTTCAATTAATATTTAAGTTGAAAGTTGAAACTATTGCTTTGACGTTTATGCGTACAAATATTAAATTGACGTGTACGCGAATATAAATAACAAAGGTACCCGCACCGATCTAAGGTGCCAGATTTGCAATAGAGTGTATTGCTGGTGACGAGGAGGTCGGGGTTCGATGCCAGGCACGGTGCACTGAAAAAAGGTTTTACACGTGCTATATATCACTGCCTCTATAGGTGTTCACGCGGTCTAATCGTCAAGCTCGATTAGTTTGTATTGCTGGAAAGGAGGAGGCTGAAGTTTGAAACTGTCGTATACTCGTATACTGAGGGTTTTCTCCAAATGGTATACTATTCTCCACCCATAAAAATTATGATACATATCCTCTAAATCCTACCTTCCTCATCCCTAGTGCATAAATGTAATTAAATGCGTTTAACCTGGGCGGTTAGTATGGCGTGGTGTATATTGCTGTAGCTTTCCCATAAGCTATCCACGCTAATGTGGATTCAATTTCTCTTAAACTACCTTCCTTGTCCCTACACCTTAAATTAAACCGTTTGTAACTATGTTGTTAATTGTAATTATAAAAAGAAACACTATAAACAAACAATAATAATAATAATTATTATTATTATTAGCACCGCGTCTTACTACCCATTCGGGTTATACGCACTTACGCTCATGTGTAATGGTAGGGTGATTGTGAGATGAAATGGAGGACCTACAGTTTAAGGTGAAATCCGAACCACTGTGGAGGCCTGGCATTTCCCACATTCATAAGTTGTGATTAATACACGTCTTGTCAGAGGTGAAGAAAGGGTTTGGTAATCAGATAAATCTGTGCCGGGACTGAGATATAAACAAATTGTTGACTAATATAATAGTAGACTATGTGTATTGGAATTTTTACGCCAGTTATAAAACCAAAACATAAACTAAATTGTTGGAAAATATATCTCTACATGAAATATATATTTATTATTTATAAATTAATATATATTTTGGTACGTGTCTTACTACTCATTTGGGCTACACGCATTTAACTACACTATGCAGGAAAGAGGAAGGTAAAATTTAGTGGAAATGTACCCGAATGTGCGCGAAGAGAAAGTATAAAACCATTTAGGAAAAACCAACCTTAGTACACCCGGCTTAGATCCGAACCCTGGCCACGTTACCGGCGAACTGTGCTAGATGAACTTTATAATTTAGTTCTCATACCCGTCGGTACAGGTTAAATAAAATATATCATTTAAAAATATTGTCTCAATATAATATGAAACAAAGGAGGCTTCTTTAAAGCTATTTTTCTTTCTGAAAGCTGTAAAGGACACACCTTTATACTTGCAAAACCAATCCGTTGTTCTGGATAACTTTTGTTTGTTCATACAATTGAAAAACTACAATATAATCTTCAAACAACTTGGTTAAGTTAGAAAACATATTTACGATTTTAGTGACTAAATATCTGTTTTGAGTAATTTTTCAACTGTCGGGAATTTAAAAGTTTTCGTGAACAGACCGGTAATTTACTACACACAGTATCTCTCTTAGTGATTCTTAAAACTTTGAATGAATCAAACTAGTACTTTATCAAATTTAATATAAATAATTTATATATATTATACCACGTCCTACTACCCACCCAAAATATACGTATTTTATTAACTATAATGCTGTATAGATAAGAAATGTGAGATTTTAGAAGAATCTTATCATCATTGACGTTAAGGTTGGGTGGGAAACCATTAATTTAGGATAAAAAATATCCTCAGGACACCCAATTGAGACTCAAACCCCAACTTTCCGTCACTGGCAAACCAAACTAAATAAACTTAACGTTAATCCCGCGTGCCCAACAATGCGGGTAATAAGTATATTATCTGCTTTGGTGGCCGCATTGTATAGGGCGTCATTTTCGTATTAGACTACACTGCTGATGATGGAGGGATCGGAATTCGAATCCTGGTCTGGTGTACTGAATCTTTTCAAAATAGTTTTCCATTATCCCTCCATGCAGATACGCGTATATTTCCTATAAATACAACCTTAGTAATTCCTAGCTTATTATTGTAACTACAGTAGATTTACCACTTCTTTGGTGCTGACTGACAGCTATGAAAAGTTACAAGACCAAATTAAAGTCCGTTCATAGTAGGAATGATTTTCTGAAAGGCCTTTTTCCCTACCAGAAATCTATTATATAGTGGGATATTGGCAGGAAAAAAGACCTTTCAGAGAGTAATTCCTACCGTGAATGGAGTATATGTATCCCTACGCCGAATCATATGATCTGCAAAAACATATGTTTAGCAGCTGTCACTTTTGACAGTCAAAATTTAAGTCCATACAAGAAACATAAGTTATATGACAGTTTTATTTTATTTTTATTTATTGTTAACCTTGTTGATGTTAGGCCTAGTATTAATTATGAATTTTTTTCTAAAATATCGAACATTTTAATTTTCTTAGCATTTAATCCTATATTAGTTTTTATTAATATTAAATTATTTTTACTAATCAATTTTTTTTAAGTTTATAAATAATTATTTGTTAATAGTATTATTATCATCAACATTATAAATGTAAAATATCTGAACGTGTAGTAATACACAGAGAAAAAACAAGCACTGTTACAACAAATAATAATATTTAGCACCGCGTCTTACTACCCGTTCGGTTTATACGCTTACAACAAATAAGTACTATTCGTTATGAAATGGCGTGTACCTTTTAAGTGTTTTCCAACGGGGTCGCAATAACTTCTTCTACATCATCATATTCGTGGGGATAATATTTATATTACACTTCACAGATTTTTTTAATACTATACAAATCCTAAAACTTGAGCTTTAACCTAAAGGTCAACACTACTCAATCTTGGGGTTAAAATATATATTTTATAGTCTTGATACACAGACTTAAATTTTAGAATAATGTATATTGATCATTGAGAAACACTCGCTATTTTTTTTTTTATCAAACGCTTCAATATTATATTAAATAAATAATTATCTAAAGATCACTAAAAAACCGTTTATTTTCCAAAGATAGCACGCTCACACACCGAAATAATATTCTACCATATAAACACTGATTACTAAGTAGCCGAATTAATATTCAAAAAAGACGCTGTATTATTCAAATTTGTAGTAAAATTACTAACCGTAACATTATATACACCTAAATACTCGATTATAAAATATTTTGTTTGCATTCAACCGGTGGACACACGCGCGTGGTTTTATTAATTTTATTGTATACGATAATTCACCTTTATAGTGTATTTCTATTTAAAATGGTTTGATTTTGGTTATGAGAATAACTATTTGATAGTTGGTATAGTTTTTAAGTTTGCGTTTGCTGTTAGATTCAAATTAATTATTAAAAGCGGGCTTAGATGCAAAAAANAAAAAAAGGCTACTGATTAGAAGCTATACTGCCAGTTGGATGGCGAATGGTATTAATACTCGCGCTTACAACATTTAAACTTTATATTATTTCGCAAACATTTTGTATGTCTTTTCCTCTTTATTATCACAAACCATTTATTTTTGTTAAAAAAAATGAGAGGCCAGTTATAAAAATATAAATAACTGAATATAATACCATTAAATGTATAATTTCACGCTCTATTTAAACTGTAATTGCCACAAGAGTTAAAAGAAAACTAGAATGAGTTTATTAGGCTTTTTTTCTTAAATTTGATTATGGAAAATACAATTCTTCTATAATCCTTAGGGAAGTATTGTTAAAAGTGATTGATAATATTTTTGAGTGATAGTAATAGTAATACTTGTAAATAATAATTATTTCCAAATATGTTGACAACAGTGACTTGATCGCATCTGCTAGCTTCTGCTAGCTGCTATGTAAAACCAAAGAAGTGGTAAATAACCTATAAGACATAGGCGTGTAACCTGAACAAGTAGTAAGACGCAGTGATAATATATAAGCTCATCATTGGTACGGATAGTTTATAAGCGAATGCTATTTTCTTTTCTTTGTGCTTGGTGAATAATTTCGCTAAAAGCATCCAGCTTGCTTAGAAGCATTCTCTAACCCTGTTAATGCATCCAACCTTGTTAATACAGATAACGGAACTAGCTTCCATCAACCCCTCATTGCTCGTCAATTATTTACTCTTCCTTTATGAAATATTTATACGCAAGACACAGACAATGTTCCAACTTTGACATGTAGTACACTAGAGAGGGGGGATTTTTTTTAACGTATTAACTATTGTATTCATCCTGACTGGCACTTAAGAGATTTACAGAATCTCCCAGTTTTCGTGAATAAATGATCACAGACACTACCTTCAAGACAACCTTGCCTGTCGTTCAAACTTTACGGTTTAATTGAAAATAAACAAATTTGGGTAGGGAAAATAATGTATTTTGGTGAATGGTGGGACTATCTCGGCATGAACGAGCTTGATTACTTATCTGGGGTTCGAATCCTGGACGAGTGTATTTGCGGAAGTTGGTACTTAACACATTGTGGGTCTTCCTCCTCTCTCCGCGCGAATTATAATGAATGGGATTTCAATCACACTCTTCATACGTGATTCTTTATATGAAATTGTGTTGTCATGTAGTATAAGACGTCATGCTGACAGTAAAACGGATTTGAGATTGACGGGGGAGTTAGAATCTCAGCCGGTTGAACTGATATTGGCTGTTTATTGTGACTTACAACTCTGGTTTTCCTATTTCTTCTCTCCTAAAAAGGCTTTATTTTTTATAAAATACCATTTATTCCACTACTACTTAAACTAAGTCATTAATAAAACTGCCGTTATTTTTTAAATAGATATTTGAGCTATAAACTCAAAACTAAACAAATATTGATAGGAAAAAATATATTTTAGTCGGGTTGATGAAATGCTATGGTTCATAGTTTTTTAAATACTTTATTTTGTTCTAAAACTTTTAGATGAAAATAAATATGTTAGAATTAGAAATGGGACGTTTGATTCATTGAAACTTCCCTTAGCGAATCCAAAGGTATTCGCTATTCGTAATAATCTCAAAGTTATCTCGAATACAACTATTAAAACCTTGACCGGGTCTAACATTATTCTAAGCAATTAGTGAAAGGAAATGTTTATATGCATGTGTAGTTGGATGGCAAAAAAAAATCTATTAATAGGTTCTATAATTAATTTACAATAAAAACGTTATATTTGTAGTTTAAGATGTAAAATGCATGACAAACAAAATAGCATTTGTCAGAAGTATCAAACATTAATTTTGTTTTTAATTCACTTTGAAATATATTCACTTTAACCAATATTGTAAATTTCTTAAAGATTCGAGGATTCGAATTTGGATTCTAGATTCGAAAGAAAATTTAAGATTTGGATTCGAGAAGTATAATATACGACCCATCTCTAGTTAAAATACGATAGTTATTAGAGTGAAAATATAAATGTTTGTTTATTCCATTAAGTCATGTACAATACACTTCGTTTACCCTAAAAGGTCTTACTTCGACCGATTTCAGTAGGGTTCTATCTTTTACATGATTCACCAAAGTGTAGGCCGTCTGGTAATCTTGCTACCTTTCAGGATAAACGGAATGTGGCTACATCTTTAGTTTATTTGTAGTTGTTATTATTCTTTCAGATAATCGCAAATATGATATGCACATATTATATTATATTTGATATCTTTGGAAACTATTTTAATTACTATGCCAATTGATATTATCTAATGCCCAAGACACACGTGAGATATTTTCATACTTAATTCGATAGAGAAACATTTACTAAAATAATTTTGCTAACTATCACCAAATAACAATGAAATATCTACTACAAAAAATTCTACGTGTATTCACACGGATTTAACTGAAACGATATCGTTCAATTAATATTTTTTCCGAACAAGGATATTTTGTTTTACATTTATTTTAAAGACAAAGAAATCACTGTTCAATTTTTCTAATGTAAGATAACTTGTATCTCTTGAACAGATACGTTTATAACTAAACACCGCTGAAAACTAGAACCAGCGCTACTTCCTTACTATCCACACCTTTCCATAACAGTTAATTGCTTCCTCATGATTCGCCATGGCAGTCGGAAAAATTCAAGGGAGGATAGTTGACTTTTACTAAATTCATAACTGAATTATGTACTAAAACATCGCCCATAACGCTTCACTCAAGTGCTAGATCGGATTTCCAGTGGCGGAGAGATCGGGATTCGAATCCCGGTTGAGTGTCTTAAAGATGGTTTTCCCTAAGTTGTTTCCCACTCTATTTACATGCAAATACTATAATACTCATCCCTAGTACATTTTTATTAACGCAAGCGTAAGAACCGAGCGTGTGCTAAAGACGCAGTGGAAAAATAACTTAGTTGGGCTATGAATGCATATAAATACGATTTAAGGTGGGATGGGAGGAGACGCGAGAAAAGGCCAGTAATTTGCAGTTTTTATGGCAAAATTTGTTTTTTGTCAAAATAAATAAAATATTACTCCAGTACAAACACAGAGTACAATTTTATTCCCAAAGTGATATTAACAATTGTTGAATATCTGTCCAGGGTGTCCTGGAATTTAATGACAACTTTTTTCTCTTCATATAAAAAGCTTGTCATCTAATGCCACTATGTTCATGAATAACATTCAGGAACTGTTGATTTCAAGATGAGGATAAAATTAAACTCTATGTTGGTACTGGAGCAATATTTGATTTATTTTAGCTAAAAAAATTGCCATAAAAACTGCAAAAACAATTGCCTTTTCTCGAGTTCTCTTCCATTCCACCTTAAGGAAATATAAACTCGTTTAGGTGGGTACGTGATCGTCTTGTCCGCGTTTACTACCTGGTTAGGCTATCTATACGCATAAAATGTGATAATTACTCATTGAGGTAGGAATGAGGATGGTAATATTTTTTAAAAGTAATATACTGTAGCATGTCATTTATATGATAATATCTACAACTAAAATTCCATAAAGACAATTAAAACAAGATAACAAGTTTTAATATATTCTAATAAGATGTGGCAGGTGTTAACTCACTGTGGATTTATGTTGCCGGGAAACGCCCAAGCTCCTAGGAAGATTGCCCCCAGTGGACCATACCGGCACCGCGAGCAATTCCACGTCTTGATCAAAGGGCACACATCGAAGAAAAGAAAGATAATTGTCTCTGCTCGCCACACCTTCTGAAAGTGCTGGTGAGAAATCAACGTAATTCTGCAGCTCTACTCCCTTCACCCCCTCCTCCCCTTGGATCTCCTGATGTAGTCCGATTCCGAGGCAGATCTGCTCTATATAACGAATTCCCTGTGAGTTGCATTTTTGTATTCCATTGTATTAATTCAGAGGAGGAAGAACTAGGTCGTAAAACTTCATCACCGAAGACTCTACTGGTGGCCACGATGTGTCAGACGTTGGTCTCACCGCCACGTCACAGAAGAAGCCTCTTCTGAGACTTTAAGTATCTGTACCTTCTGTTTAGAATCTAGATTAGATTCTAAACTCCGTTTCTATGTCCATCAGACATAGAGTCATGTATTAGAATGTCTAACTTTATTTTCCATGTCCATCAGATATAGTTTCTTCGGTCAGAATGTCTGACGTTATTTTCTATATCCATCAGACATAGTTTAGTGTATTGTGTTAGTATGTCTGAGTTATTTTCTATGCCCATCAGAAATAGTTTCTTGAGTCAGATAGTCTGACGGTTATTTCCTTATGCCAATAAGAAGTAGTTTAAAGACAAGAGCTCTATGCTCTCTCTCTCTCTCTCT
>CABFOV010004357.1:0-14805 GCA_902141375.1 Timema poppense | reverse complement strand
ATATATATATATATATATATATATATATATAGGACCAGATGATTGTGTTTACCTAGTCCATGAATTTTATTTCCTTTTCTAAGTCCTTAAGACATTGTTATATTTATCAGGAAATGATTATGATTCCCTAAACTGTTTGATCACGTTTAGTATCTCTTTATGGCAACAATCAGATCATCTAACGTTTTATTCTTGGACCTAGTTGGGTCAGTGACTGATTGCAGTCATGATTGTCCCCCTTTTTGTGTAGCTATTTACGATGCAAAACCTGTGGGAGCACTACTAGATGGAATTAGTGTCCCGCGGGGATAATGCTTTGTACCAGCCCTTTCAGGTGCCATGTGAAGCTAGGTGTTCAAAATATTGTTTGTACTAGTTATTGTATGCCCTAGTAATGGGTAAATCTAATTTACTATCGATTGCCCTGGCAGTACTCATTAGGATATGATCGACCACCCCCCGTGGGGGTTTACTCAAGCTAGCTATCTTTAATAACAATCTTCTTGTAACTCTAATTGATACTATGTTTTAATGTTCAATGGTTTCACTATCATTCATGGTTAGACCCCTCAGTTTTTAGTCTGGTACTAGCCAGGCTAGATTATCTTTATGCATATTGCCTAAAACTTAATTCAATTTGTATTTCCTATTTATTATCGCCGCTGAGATAAGGCAGACGCTCCTCCGTACGAGTTAAAGAGTGAAGATCCCTATTTCTAGAGTTATTAAACTGAACACAATGTTCTATCTAACTTATGTTGGCTCCTTGTCTACAAAGTGTTAATATATGTTCGTCCAATTGAATGTTTTCTACCTCGATAGCAGAATGTTATCTTTAATTAACTGTATTAAAATATTTTCACCCATATGTAATTCTACATCTTTTTGTTTGATTTTTAATAAATTTATTTGTTAAACTTATACATTTCTGTGATGCATCTTCCTTCTCTATCCTTAATCAATTATAACTTATGCAATTATGTAATAGTAATCGTTTCCTTTTCGATATTATAGGAGAAGTGATGGTTTTATACCCGCACTTGCGTGTAAGGAGAGTGGGAAACCATTTAAGAAAAAACCCAACTGAGATTTAAACCATCAGCAGGCTAGTCCAACACGAGAGTGACACCTTAGACTATTTGGCCATTGAAACGGGTGATGTTGAGTTTATAATTCTGGTCGCGACTAGTGAGAGTTATTTATTTTAGTGGTTGTTTCTTAGTCTCTCTCCACGTAGATGCGTGTACACATCCTTTAAATGCTACCCTATTAGTGTAAATATACAGATAGCCCGAAGAAGATGTATAGTTAGACACAGGCCCCGAGGGTAAACCTCTTCCCCTAATAATACGACTCCCAATGCCTTTTCTTTTCCCATTCCTTTAAACCTCCCTCTTCTCAACCCCCTTAGAAAGTCCCAGCCCTCATCAATAATGCATGAAATGTCCCGTGTTTGGGGAAACGTCGACCTCTATTTGACCCCCCCGCGTGAGGTCAAGGTCATCACTTTGCACACGTTTCTATCTTGCATCCTCTTCCTGTTCCATAATATTGCAAATATTCCCTCGATCCTCTCTTTCTCTCCCTCTTACGACCCTTCTACTGTGTTGCCGTAAATTGCGCAGATTACTTTTATGAAGCGGAAAATGGAAAAGGGCGGGCTCTGTGATAATGGAAATGGCGGTACTTTCTTTTTAATGTGTTGGTTTCCTTCTTATCCTTGATTTTATTAATCTTAATAGTGGTTTATATTATACGCGTTTGTTTGAGTTATAATTAGCTTCAAGCGGGTGTTTGATTGTTTATTTGTCTCCTACACTCCCCTTTAACGGTCTATAGGTCACTGGTTTGATCTAGGCCCTAGTGCATACATTTAATAATTGTGACGATATCCAATTATTAATTATCTAGGTGTACTTTCCTATATACGTTTGTAAGTAACTTTGACTGAGTCTATAGCGTGTCAGCCTACTTAACTAAGAAGTCAAGATTTAATTTCCTTTGAGACCATAAATAATATGATTTGTGGAATGGAGGCTTTCGTCTTTGGCAGAAGTTGGATTGGGTGTTGTGTCTGGTGTAATGGTTATGTTAGTTTGTAATTTGTGTAATGTCATTATCGATCTATTCCGAAGTTCACGTTAAACTCCTTGTGAATAAGATGATAATTTTGATTCCGAATTGCCCCTTTGCTTAATGTGAATGCATCCTTTATGCTTTACCTGTGTTGAGGGAATGCCTATATGAATAAAGATTGCTCTTCTTTTAAATATTGATGTGCATTTTTATTTTTACTTTATAATATAGATAAAGTAGTGTAATAGTGAAAATTTTTACTCGATATTTTTATAGCTCTTGATGATTTATATGCCTAAAGTTGAACCTTGCATTTATTTCTGCCCCTAGTTTGATCTGTCTGTCTGTCCGCCAGTCAATACCTTTATATGTCAGTCTGTCTGTGCCCGGGCTACAGCCAAACGGTTTTAACGGCGTTACCTACTGGAAGATTTTGAAGCTATTTTGCGAATCAAGTTGCATCTTAACTTGACGCACCTAAGAAATCTAAGCACTATCACACTTAGATACCAATGAACGAAATATAAAAAGAGGGAAGAAACGAACAGTTCACCGTGCGATACTTGTTTTTCAACCGATAACTAGGGGGCGGATTTATAGGAATTAAAACTTTAAAAAAAGGGCTATAGATAAGCACATAAATATACATAGCAATGCAAAAAAAACAAACCAAAACACTCAAAATATTTATTATTCATTCTTAAAAACCAGCATACACTTTCCATAGACACAAATTAATTAATATTATAGTTAATTACCGAATACTTCTCAATATTTTCAGGTGCGAATTTTGTTCTGTTGTCTGACAAAATGTTTTTATACTGTGAGAAACTTCTCTCGACTTCCCGTGAAGTCATCGGGCAAAACGTCAAACAAGCTAGCTTACCTGCAATACTTGCCATCACTTTCCACCCAGGGTTTCGCTGCAATACTCTGTTAAATTTATCGACGATGGCTGTGCCAACTGAGCCAGAAGCCTGATTCAGGTTTTCTTATAATCCCTGCATCATCTTCACAGCTTTCACAAGAGGCAAATCCCGCGGCTCTAAAGCTGTGATTGCTCCAGGAAGATTTCCAAAATTGCTTTTTACGTATGCCAGATCCTCACTGACACTTGAGCAGGAGATGGCTGCATTTGCTTCTGTAATGGCGATAGCTTGTTCCTCGTCAAATGTTTGGACTACCTACAATAAAAACTGTCAATATAGCAAAACTCACCATTCTTTCAATATATTGTGTTCTACAAGTATAATCATTAAATTAAAAATATGTTTTCAATAATGTGGACGGACAGATGGAATCAATAAAAACTATTGGTAAGCGCTCACTGTAATTTTAATTTGTGAACGCACCTAAAAATAGTGTATTGTATAATACCTTTTGAATGTCACCCAGGGGATCTGCGTGGTACAACGCAGCATGAAGACATGTACCCCAACATAGGCCTGGCCTCATTTGTTTCTGACATCACTCATAGGCTGCCCTGGCTAGCACTATCGCGTTAACAGTGGCTGTGGTGGCAAGGGTGTGTTGGGCAGGGAGGCCTTAAACGAGAAGATTGTAATGGAGGCTTCAAAAACACTTTATTGACTGTAGAAATAATATCGTTAACATTTGGAAAACGTGATCTAATATATTCTGTAACCCTATGAACAGCTGCTTTCTGCATGTAGGCCACACTGTCTGCCAGCAACATCAAAAACCTTTCATCATTGTTTTCTGATGGCCACAGGACACCTATTATAAACAAATTTCTAACTTAATTATAATTCGAGTTTTTACATTAAATTAACACAGTATATCTTGTGCAATTAAATTATATACTTTCGCAAAGCATCACGAACAACTATGTCAATTTTAGAAATGTTGGTTGCCTCAAGCATATTTGAAACAACCAAATGAGGTTTCCCAGGACTCGTAGAGTCTAGTTTTCCAGCTACAACATTTGCAACATATTTGTCCCAGCGGTCAATGATATCATCAACCGTAGCCCAGAAGTATGATTCTCCAATATCTTCTCGGATTTTCTCAACAGTCTTAAACAAAATAAAAATAATATTTATTGTAAAGAGTTAAAATTCAATACAATTCAGTTAATATTTTTTAAATGTCAGAAAGAAAAACTGCTATTGTAAAAACTTACGGATGAATAGGTTGAATGCAAAAAGTGTTTCCTCAGAGCTGATTCATCTGGTATCTTCATGTTGGTATATTTGTTCAGAAACTCGTTGAAATCTGGATTCCCCAGCTTCTTCCAAGGAATACCTGTGGCTACCATTGCAGAGCATAAGTCAGCAGAAAATGGCTCTTGGATTATATCGGCATCGTTAACTTTAGGAAAAAATTGTTGCGATCCTGTTTTCTTTCTAGAATTCTTCATATGTATTGCAGTGTTTTTGTGTTGTTCTAGGTGATACTTCTTCTGGCATTTTACCTCAATATTATTAATATAAATTTTCGTCCATTTATATATATGTGAATTATACAAATTAACAAAGCATCACCTAACAAAATAACTAAAATTTAAAAAAAATTGGGTAAGATTGTTATATTACGCTTTGGCAAATATGTCCACTTTGTCGTTGAATTCCTTCAATAAGAAATGAATCCTAGTTTGAACGATAGCAAAGAATCATGGTTTACTTTTAAACAAAAGACAAATAATTTAATAATAACCTTGACTTTCAAAATTAATAATCTCATTTCCCTTTTTGAAAAGGTAACTTACCTCTTTGGAACATGGCTGACAAAAAAATATTTTTCCATCCGTTGTGAAATTCCTAAAACCACCAATCCACTGTTTGAATAATACACTTTTACACTATTTCTCTTTAGTCATTTTTTATTAGTTCAATAATTTACACTGGCTCCAATACAAAGAAATATTAAAGAACAGATATGCACATCTAACAACATCGTAATACACACAACCACTGATTGAAATGACACTGCTGTGCGCTAGAAAAGAATCTTCGTCGCCAGTCTTATCAGTCTGAACCTAACAGACTGCTGTACACATGGTTTTTTCCTACCTATCACGAGTATCTACGTGGAGTAACCTAAGGAATGAAGGAGGGAGGGGGGAGCAGCTGCAAGTATTTAGAAAGAAAAAAAAGGAGTGGGAGGAAGAGAGATATAAAAATCCACTCTCTCATTTGTAAAATAAGCACTAAACAACGAAATAAGCATTTATAGGCACTTGAAAAGTTATCACAATATTTTCACAATCATCAAAAATAAACTTCTAACTCCAAAGCCTACTTTTCAAAACATAGAAATAAAAAAGGCATTTAGGGAAAAATCCTCCCCCCACTGATAACACTTCCCCTTTTTCTAGGACGAGTTTACGGCGTCACTATACTATTGGCGCATTAACTTGATTTTTAATATTATATTTTTCTTGTTTCCTATTCTAGATAGACATATGTCACCACGGACTTTTTTGAATCTAAGAAGGCGCCTACAGGACATTTTCGTGAACAAGTCAAATAACCTAAGTTGTAGAGGATTTATAAAAAAAAATACGTTCACAAAAAACACTTAAGATAAATATAATAATTTTGTGACCCTGTAGGACTATTTTTTTAAATTATTTAATAATGTTTGGTTTTTGTTTCAACGTTATACGTTTAAAACTCGCCGAATAAAACGTAAACACATTAACATGGGAAATCCTATCGGACATGCGGCAATGTACCTAAAATGATAAAACCTAAAGTCACAAACCCTAAACTAAATTCCTTAACTTCATAACACCTAACGTTATAAGACCTAACTTTATAACACCTAATTTTATAGCTCCTAACTTCACTAGACTTAAAAGCACTGGATCTAAAATTCATTTTTCATAGATTACTGTAAACTACCCTTAACTGTTTAAACAGGCAGTGGACCTAAAGGCTCAAGACCTAATTTCATAAGACCTAACCCCACAAGACCTAAGCTCACAAGTCAACTAGCACAAGACCTAAATTCCCAAGACCTAACTTTATATGGCATCCCGGCATAAGTCCTAAAACAACATTCTTTTTAACACACTGATAGTAACACAGACAAAGGCGTCAGTCTGGTCTTGTCTAGTTTTCTGAACAATGGGAGGACAGAGTTCAAATCCTGCCGGGAGTATCGCGCTCATCAAGTAAAATGGGTGCCTCCCATTTATCTTTTATTTGCTAACCCTCTTGAATTACGATAGTTGTTTCAATGTCTATACATGGTTTGAGTTAAACATCAAGATATAAAACATACCTTTCAAGAAAAGTGCTTTAATACACATGGTCACACCACTTGGAATGTGGAATAATGTCAAACTCAACTAAACAAGTTGGCCGCTGACAAGGAAGATGGGATTAAAATCTCGGCCGAGCGTACCGAGGTATTTTTCCTAGATAATGTATCACTATTTTCAAGCAAATGTGGGAACATTTCCCCTAAATTATTCTACTCTCAGTCATTTTAAAATAGTGAAAATAAATGCGGATAGTTCTAACGAGAAGTAAGATGAAAATCTCTGACTGTCAAGCTTGCCTCAATGTTAGTCATCTCGACTGACTTGCTTGGCTTTTATTTAGGAAGTTAATATTTGTCACCTATCCTGTTAAAGTATGCTAAGAGTTGTTTTCACACTTATTTGTCTACTCATTCTTTCTTCACGTATTTCACCGTATTTAAAATAAAAATATATTAAAAATTTACTGTAGGGAAATAATAATTATTAACTAGAAAATAAAATGTTACTGTGCAATAATTGTGGCCCATATTTTTGGTCACCAGTATAACGTATTTACTAGCACACTCGGCCTATCCACATATTTACACAATGGTGTAATAAAGATAAATGTAGAATTTAGAGGAAATGCCCTCATTTGTGTGGAGGAAGAATCAAACAATTTATTTAAACTCAACCTCAAGCTCAGTACACTTGACTGAAATTTGAACCCGGTCTCCCCGTCACCAACAATTTAGTCTATTGTCTGAATCATTTAATTACCAATGCGGTATAGAATGCAGTTTTTGAGGGAACAAAGCAAATCTCATTATTGGATGCTTGTGTTTTACCAGCTCTCATGACATATGACATTAGCAAACTTCACTTATTTCTTGAGTTAATTAATGAGTTATTCTTATTAAAATACCTATTATATATTATCATATTTTAACCGTCGAAAGTTGAAAGTTTTAAGAGCCGCATCAATCATATAAATAGGTAGCTTATATATATATACTATTTATAAAATGTGAGATTTTTATTTTATTGAAAGCCAAAGTATGTTAACATTAGGGCTTAATATATTAATTACCCTAATTAATCACTTTGTAAAATTCAAAATTACCTCCAAAATTCTGGAAATCCTATAAGGCCGCCGCCAAAATCAAAGAGGGCCACTCCTATACCTTATAAGCATAGATGGAGCCCATTGATCTCTCTAATATAACTGGATGGGTATCTGCGGTTAAAATTTTCTAGCTGTCGTCTGTACACCATTGTGTAAGAACGAAGGAGACTTTCGGGTATCTCTTTTTCTTTTACACACATACAAAGCAATGTGGCATTTCGACATTATTCGCTATTTTTTATGAATGCATGATTAGTTAGACGAAATTAATGGGTTTATAACAGGTTTTAAGAGCATAACTAAGTTCAACATTAGCGACCTGTTTCTTAAAAAAAAGCCGATTTAGGCTAAAATAGTAATACTTCCTACAAGACTACAAGCTAAATGATCGTTTGAACGTAAGACTTCTACACAAAGTTTGCCATTCAAACAAAAGTAACCAGGTTTTGAGCGACCTTATTTCACTATAGTTATTGAACATTAAAAATAATATGGTTTCTGAAAGCAATACACAAGCTTTAAACATATTATAATATAGTAATACTTTCTACAAGCCCTATAACTTAAATGAATGATAGTTTGAATATATAACGTCTACACAAAGTTTGTTAGTCAAACAAACGTAATTAAGTTTTAAGTTACCTTATTTCACTATTGTTATCAAACATTAAATATAATTTGGCTTCTGAAAGCACTAGTCTATTCAAGCTAAAATCCAACTTTATATATTGTAATATTGTAATACTTCATACAAGCCTATAACCTAATTAATAATTTGAATGTAAAACTGCTACACAAAGTTTGTCATTCAAACCAATTAATTAAGTTTGAAGCTACCTTTCTCCTTTTAGTTATCGAAATTTAAATATAATATTGTTTTTGAAACCATTATAAAATAAGCTAAAAACCCATTTTAAATATATTGTAGTCTTGGTACAATGTAAATAAAATGGCTTTAGCTACATATTTTAATATATCAAAGATTTTATTCTTATTTAAACAATATTACCTTTAAAGCGGAATTGTATATCCTTTAATATAAATGTGTCTTCAGTCAAGTGGGGTATAACACTTCACTATTTGTTTTAATACTTTTATTTACGAGACACACGTTTTGGCACAAGAACATTGAAAAAAAAACCGTTAAATTTGCCCCCTCGCTAGCAATCAGACGATAAATTTAGCGTCACGTTCTGGACCGTTGCAAAGGATGTGTTTATATCCATCCAGTTTAGTATAGAGATCACTGGTGGAGCAAGACCCCTAGTACTAGGGTTACCATACGTCCAGATTTCATCCGGACAGTCCGGATTTGGAACACGTGTCCGGTTTGGCGTCCGCATCTGAGAAATGTCCGAATTTTACTAATATGAACCGAAAACGTGGCCAAATTGGGGAATTTTACTCCACGCCGCACCTTAGGTTGGTCACACTGCAGCACTGCACGCTTGCATTCTGTCTCTGCGTCCAATTCAAGGTCACTCGCAGTCGCAGTACACAGAGCGGACGACTCTCAGTTGTTTATATTGTTTATCACTTGTCAGTTTGTTTAAAAATAACTCGTTTTCTGTGTACCTAATGTTCCTGATGTATTGATACTATTAGTGTTCAGTTTGTAATTTTAGTGTGTAGGTAGTTATAACTTTGCAAAATGCCAAAGCGCAAGTGTGTTTTAAATGACAAACTAAAAGAAGAATACAAGCTTCTGAGACAGTGTCAAAACAGAAATGACCGCGTGAGATGTTTGACGTGTAATTCTGAATTTTCGGTGGAGCATTGAGGACGGTACGACATAGAAAATCACTTGCAGAGTGAGAGACACAAGAAGGCTAATCAAGCAGCTGCATCCTCGACAAGTATTAAAACTTTTTTAAAAAAAACACTGATGTCACAGATGCTGAGTTGCGATGTGCGGCAAAAGAGGCAACTTTTGCCTACCATACCGCAATGCACGGACTTACTGATTGCATTGTCAAACTTATTAAAAAGCTTTTTGAGCCCAAATTTTCGGGAGCTTGGACTAAGACCGAAGCAGTTATTGTAAATGTAATATCTCCTTACATATTTGATAAACTGCTCAAAGATCTCAAGGATGCAAATTTTCTTACACTAACAATTGACTGTTCAAACGGAAATGAGGTTAAATTGACTCCTGTATGGGTTTGTTATTTTAACCAAAATGAAGGTGTTAACGTGAAACTTATTTTTTTATGAACTTCCGGATGAAACCTCTGATATTTTAGTAGAACATCTTTTAAAATGTATCAAAAAGTTCTCTATTGATTCCAAAGTCGTTTGTTTGTGTGCTGATAACACTAATACCAACTTTGGTGGGGTTTAAAGGTATGGACAAGGAAATGTTTTTCGAAAACTGCAAAAGGCTCTGTCAGACCAATTCTTGGCATTGGATGCTCTGTTCATATTTTGCACAACACAGTGCAGACTGCTGGTGATGGGCTGCCCGTTGATGTTGAAGCGATTGTTGTCAAAGTGTAAAAATTCTTTTATCAGTATACTGTCAGTGACCGCATTAAAAGAGTTTTGTGAATCTGCAGAAGTAGATTATAAAAGAATCCTTTCACATGGAAACACAAGACTTTTGAGCTTTAAAGCCTGCAGTAGAAAGGATACTGATTTTGTTTGAGCCCTTGAAGTCGTATTTCTTGTCAATTGAAAACTGCCCTGCATCGTTACTTGCATTTTTTTTGAAAATCCAGTAAATGAACTTTATTTAACATTTGTGTAAGGAAGCCTCCAAAGGTTTCAAATGACAATTCTTAAAGTGTCTGATTACATTACTGCTACAGAAGCGACACAAGTGTATGAAGAATTAGTTGCCAAACTGGAAGAAAGGAAGGCAACTAACTTTTATCCCGTTTGCAGCAAAGCAGTTACACAGGAAGTTAAAAAATGAAGAAGCCGTTGATGATAAGAAGGAAGAAAACTTTCTGAAAAATGTAGAAGGTTTTTACAAAGCTGGGATAAGCTACTTGAAACTTTGGGAAAACAGCTTTGACAAGGCTAACCACTTTAAATTGTTAACGCTACAACATGACCCTACCTGGGATGAGATGGAAGACAGTGCTCTAACTGTAGCCAGCGTTATTCCGGATTCCATCAATATGGATGAAATATTTGATGAGCGTTTGTCACTAATCCAAATTCTGAAAAATATGAAACCTGAATGGGATTCCCTACCAAAAGATGAAATCCCCAAAACTCAAGAGAAATGGAAACAAGTATTTGAAGCATTTTCTAGAAGCAATGTCTCCTTTGTGAATATTTTCAAAATAGTAGAATTCGCCATGTGTCTGCCTGGTACTTCGTCTCCAGCTGCAGGGTATTTTTTCAATGATGGGGTCTGTTTGGACGGCTGAAAGAGGAAGATTAACTATGTCAGTTGTAAGATATCTTCTTTATATTAAAGCAAATTCTGTTATGACATGCTCAGAATTACACAACCACATCAAAAATGACAAGTCTTTTCTGAGGAAGGTCAGTTCATTTGAAAAGTATGAATCAAGGAAAATTGAAGAACCGGTCCCTGGACCCAGCACATTGCAATCAAAAGTTGGAGCATGAATAAAGTACTTGGAAAGTTCAGAATATAATAAGAACAATTATGTACTTAATGTATGTAAATATTTCATGGAATTTAAGTGATAGTGTATTAAAAAGGCTTAATTATAGTAAATTTGTAATTTATTAACCCTATAATACTTATTTTGCAATTTAAAAAGCTTATGACTCAAGCTAAGTTTGATTTTTAACGTATCAGGATAGCTAAAAATGCAGATTTCAGTGCCTAGTTAAAAAAAATCCGTCCGACTCCCCTGGGGGGTATTTCACACACCCCAGACACCCCGGAAAGACCTCTGTCCGGATCTGGCCTCAATAAATTTTGGTAACCCTCTAAGCCCAACAACGCGATCTCATGATGATGAATTCCCCACGCTCAGCAACGAATTTACATTCTCTCTACAGGTGAATGCCGATGCACTTGAACTATTTATAATGCCTCCTCTACACCACAGTCTCAACACCCTGACCGCGTAACGGTAACTTCTCTCGTCTGGACGCCCCACGAACATGACACCCCGGATAAAAATGCATTATTATTCACCATAAACACACGATAATTGAAACATTCCAATATTAAGATTAATTAATTGTTTGTAGGTTTTATTGTAGGTGGAGGTTAGTTAGGCTTCAACATATTTGGGATGCTATTAGTATGTTGACCCACCTCATGAGGCAGCATTGACCAAGCCGTTAGTCTCGTTGGTCTAATTTTCCAATGGTGAATAGGTTGGGATTTGAATCCTAGCTAGGTGTGATGGGTTTTTTTTTCTGTTTTTCCCTTTCCTTCTACACAAATCAAAATTCTATAACTCAACCTTTATCATATAAGTATAACCTATTCGGATAAAAACATGGACATACCAGTTGATAAGATAATAAAAAGCTTTAAGATGCCTTGACAAAACTTTAATACTGTAAGCCAATTAAAATGAATCGTACATACATTAGTAATTACTATTCACATTAATGTGGGTTGTAGGCCTATTAAATATTGCTTCCAAGACTGTAAATAACCAAAATAGGCCCTAGCCTAGTGTTTACATGTGGTTTGGTTTAGACCTAGGTTTATTAATCATAAACATTTACTAAACTTATCTGGAAACTAATTATTAGTTAAACCTAACTATCTTGAAGTGAATAAATTGCAAACAACTCATTATAAAGAAATATAATATCCTTATATTCTTAATCACTTAACTAAAGTCTCAAGAATACCCTTTAAATAAAATATCCGTTTTATTATTTTTAACCATCCAAACCACCCTCTCATTCACTTTATTGTTAGCTTAGTAGGCCGGCTGGGTATAAATGCCCATTGTTTTGACATTAATTTGTCGAAAATATTCAGTGTGAACACTATTTTTGGGAGTTCTTGAACGCGTTCATCAACTTTAAATAACTAGGGCTTATTTTCTAAGATATTCACACAACATATTACACTTGTTCCAGCACCAACACAAATATATGAGGAATAAAGCATTGGGGTACGCGTAGAGTGGCGGCAGGTAGTCAGATTCCGACAACCGGCGCCGACTGGTGCGAGAAATAATCCCTTGTTTTTAAATGGGAGTGCGTAAAGTGACAGCAGGCACCGGTAAGCTGGCTCACACCTTCTGACTCTGACAGTTTACCGGAATGAAATGTTCATTCTGGTTACCGTTTGTTAAATTCATTTGTGAGTGTTTTTATTTTTTTGTATCTTCCTTTTATTCGTTTTATATCACTAAACTATTATTGAACTATTATTATTGTTATAATTTTATTGGAATTTGTGAAAGTGATGGATGCGGACACGCTTATACTGATAAAACTTTTCACCGTCGGCCTTTAATTGCGGAAAAGGATGATGGTATTCACCATACGTTCCTCTTAACGTATTGATTTCATGAACACCATTTCTTTCTCGTTCCAGTTTTATGCCAACATTCTCTGAAGCAATGAGCAAACACATTGCTTCTTCACTGCTCATTTCCATGATTGTGACTGAATGATTATTTAAACAGTACTGTTTCGGCGCCGAATATCTGCCTCTACTCTGCGGCCCTAACCTGCGCCAACAACCTGCGCCAGTCGGCGCCAGTTTTCGTAATCTGACTACCTGCCAACACTCTACGCGTACCCCTAGGTTGTAAAGTATAGGCCTACATATTACACACAAAAAATGTTTCCTTATTGACTTCTCATACTAATTCATTTCCCCGTGGGACATTACCATTTGAATGCATATTTCACATTATGATTTTTTGACTAAAATATGTTATGTGTATTGAATAATGTAGGCCTAGTATTTTTTTCATTTCCAATCATAGGCAAATAAAATCGTGCAATAGATTTATTAAATTAGGCTAGGTTAGATCTTTTTTGCAAATAATGTGACTTGTGATCAGCTGTTTGGGAAAATAAAAATATATGGAATAATCTTCTGTCATGAATACCAGCATTCTTGAAATAAATTTACCTAATTTCTACCTCTAACTTCTTAAAAGGTCATAATATTTGGAAAAGTGTTGCCAACTGTTGACGCGAACTGATTTTATTTTGTGCGTTGACGCTAGAAGCAAAGTCGAAGCTAAAATTAGCGGACGATTCAAAGTGTGTTGGTCATAATAACCCAAACGCTATCTTTTCCTCGAAAGTGAAGCTAACTCTTATCTATGCTTACATACTCCCGCACCTTCTCCCTATTCCTTCAACCACCATTCTTCCTCTCCTCCTTTCCCACACCCAACTTCTTAAACCTCCTTCTACCCTCCCTCCCACCATAGCTAACACTTTAAAGGTGTATATGTATCTCCATTCTCTCTTCAAGCGAATGCTGAGGCAACTATCATATTCCGATTACATCCTCCACACCAACCTCTCTATCTTACACCCAACTACGTGAACCCATCACCCCCTTCCCCTCTAACGCTGGGCTACATACCCTCATCCACTAACCCTCACGGCAATTAAAGAGGGCGGAATGGATTTCAAATAGAATTAAAGTTATATTTAACCTTATAGAGGATGTGGAAAATTAAAATGGCTTCCTACCCTTATACACAAAATTTATTACACCTAGTTTTATAAGACCTAACGGCACAAGACCTAACATTACAAGACCTAACTTCACTGCACCTAATTTTATAGCTCCTAATGTTACTAGACCTAAAAGCACTGGACCTAAAGGTACCGGACCTAAAATTAATTTTTCATTGATTACTTAAAAATATCCTTAACTGTTCAAACAGTCAGTGGGCCTAAAGGCACAAGACCTAAACTTTATAAGACCTAACTTCACTGGACCTAGTTTTATTAGACCTAAAGTCATAGCTCCTAAACTTTAGGTCTTGTGAAATTAGGTCCAGTGCATGTCATCCATTCTATCTTGACCCGTCGTGACGTCACAGGAAGGCAACGTCCTTAATTGATTCCGTTCAAGGGAAAAAAAAGTTATAGACATAACTAAAGGAGAACTATTGAATTTGATTCTATATTAAAAATTAAGGGTAATTTACTGGTAAATAATATTAGAAAATTTGATATTTTTTGCAAATGGCTTTAATGATCTTGTTTAAAATGGACATCTAGGGTGTGTTTGTTTCACACGGTAAATAACACTGTATTCAAGTTTGTTTTCGGAGAAAGATTAGTTTAAAGGTAGATTACATGCGTTTGATTTTTATTAAATTTGAGATTAAATTAAAATATATTCAACTACTTTGTTCAAAATGAATACCTATATAGTGAGAATTTACATGACAACTAGTATATTCGTTTTAACTAAAAAATGATAATTAAAGAACATTTATTATTATTATTATTATTATTA
>CABFOV010004356.1:8326-51159 GCA_902141375.1 Timema poppense | reverse complement strand
CCCCCCCCCCCCCCCCCCGCCGGAACTTTTATTAACAAAGTACATATGGCTTTATGGCTAAAATAAAATGATACAAGTACATATTAGGGGGCTGAAAAGGTACTTTAGAGAGCTTCTAGAGGTGCTTAATATTCATAATTTATCCTAGCCTTCGGCAGTTAGGGGGCTATGTTTTCATTAAAAACACTTCAGATAGCTTCTAGAATTGTTTATCATTTAGAATTTTTTCTAAATTGGGGGATGTGCCCACCAAACCCCCACCCCCTGAAAATATTGACTGGCTACAGCCTTGGAAGTAAGAGAGAAAACTAATATTTTCTCCATGTAAGATGCATTCAAATCTGTTTTATTGTTTTGTGAGTCGTTTCAAAACTTAATAAACTTGAGTCTATATTTCGCTACACTCCTGTTTGGTAGAGAATATTTGCTTGATTTAATATCAAATATTATAAAATACCAACACAACTTAATTCATTGTGATATAATTTTATGTACAGTCTATAAATTTGAAATGTGACCTATTCTAAAACTAATTCCTACTGTTTTTATAAGTTTGCCACAACTAGGGCTTGGAATTGAATTTAATTTTAAAAAAAATTTGGTTGTCCATGAATGTTCTTAAAAAAATCATTTTTAAACCAGATATTTTTTTTTAGTCAACTGTGTTCTAATATGTAGCTTTATATAATTAGTTATATATTTTTATTAGTTCATAGAGACACACTGTGCTAGTTTCATTACGAATTGTATTATTACCTTTTTGGCAGCCAACATGTACCGTATTCTAAGAAAATCTTATGCGTGTACACTTTAGGAGGAAGAGATTAAATGTCCTGACTCAAAGCAACAATAAACATAGCAAAACCTTAAACAAGTCTATTGAATGGGAGCAGAGATGGAGGGGATGGGGTAAAACCACCCTCCTATCCTGGACACAAAGCTACAGACAGCAGTGCGTAGAATGACTTTTTGTCGTGTTGAATTGCTCAGTCACACAACGTAATCCACTTTCTAGAGTGGTAACAGCCTCCTTTTTTCTATGTTTTCTCAATGGGGGTTGTGAAATGTAATCCATGCGCAGTATATAGCCCCAAACAGGTTTTGTATCCAATATAGTTTGCAGAAACGCTTGTTTAAGTTTCATTTTGAGATGGACGAGCTAGAGTCCAGAGTACATTCCAGGACATGTGTAAAATTTATTATACTCCTAAAAAAAATTAACTTTTAACTTCTACCATTGGTAGCACAGGAAACTAGTATTCTTCATCAGTAATAATTACAACATACCTTGATGTCAAGTTTGCGATTCAATATTACATGTATTTACTCAATGTAGGCCTTTATAGCAGTACGATAAAAACTACCAGTCAATGGTGCAAAGTAAGTTAGATATTGTTTTTCTCCAAGAAAAAAATGTTTTGATCAGACACATTTGTGTTAAGGTAGGATGGTGTAAAGATGGTAAAATCATTGCTCATATTAAATCAATCACATGAGTTATATGTATAACACTTTATTTATTTCCCAACATCTAACATATGTACATAGCCATAATTCAAACTTATATCAATATATTATTTTATATTACTCAGAAATAAATACAATCTATTATTTAGGGCATTCATAGTGAAACTTTGCTTTGTGTTGTGTCACTTATATTGTAAATATTTCAAGATTTAATTCAATTCCACTATAACACAAAACTTGGTAGTTATTTCATACAAATAAATATATTATTGAAATTTTACTTTGAAAAGAAATTGCATTTTTATGAATTAGAAACAAATATTGTAGGCCATTAAAGTGTTGACTTATTGGCAATTTATTTTAAAGAAGTCGAGAATTAAAAAACTAGCAAGATCAATCAAAAAGAACAAATTGAATACCATTAAGATAGATTTTCAGCCCAATCTGTAAATGAGACCATAATCTTAAAATATTATATTGAAAAGAAATATTACAATCCAATGTACACCACTCACAATGCAAGGTCTCATAATGATTGGCCATAAAATTAATTTAAATACTCTTTTTTTTTTCCATTTTTATCTAGGATGAGACTGTTCATTTAGATTTGAAGCCTTTATAATTCTCCAAATCACAGCCTCAACACAATACAGTAGAACATTAAGGCAGGTCAGTCAAACATGAAACATAAACCAACTGAATCACTCAAAATTGATATCTGTTACAGAAAAATATTGCTATCACATTCCAATACACTTGCAGCGTATCTTAGACATAATGTTTTCATCATGAAATTACTCAAGGCATCTGTTTAGAATAATTGACTCTTTCTTTTAAGCAGCTTTGGTGTATTCATATCACCAACCATTTTAAAAACATACCACACTCAATTGTTATTTTAAATCAAACGTGTCATGTTCATTAAAGCAATAGTTCAAGGCATAACATTACAAAAATATAGTTTGGGTATTTTTAAACATTTCAAATAGGTATTTACAAGTTTAGCAAAATAATGATTTCATTGAAAAGAATTTGAATTTAAATATAATTATTTACTTTAAAGATTAGTAGTGATATATTTGAAAAGTGTAGTGAGATGAAGTTCATTAGGAATCACTACTGTATTAACTTATATCAATAATTTTCCTTTATACATACATTATACTATTGCAAAAGATAAAATATGTGTTCGCTCTCTCGCGGTAGTCAGGTCAGCAATTAAATCTTTCCAAATAAACTCAACACTACGCTTGGTGACCATTTTAAAAAGGGTTTGCACTTTTAAAGCCTTAACGTTACAACTAACTTAGTGTGGAGAGTTTAAATTCTTATTATTTCAAATATTTTCACTAAATTTGGTCAAATTTTAATTATTTTATTTAACCAGAATGTTACGTTAAGAAACTCAACTGGTCTTTAATTCACACCAGTAATATTTTGTTACAATAAGTTGTTTTGTTAAAAATTACATTATCTAAAATATGACCAGGAACTTTTAATATTCTAGATTTTACACATTAGTGATTTACACACAGTAAATTAAGTTATTTTATGCAAACTAGTTATTTTGCAGTATCTCACCATAAATAAAGTTAACTGAAGTACATTTCCCAATAATGGGTTAAGTTTGACATGTTTTAGCACCAGCTAGCTTTATCACAACAAATATGCATCTCTTAAGGAGTGTGGCGAAAGTGAGGTAATATTAGTGCCAGCACTTTACCTCAAAAATAAAATAAATAGTTTTACTCTAAGGTGCAGAAATATAATTTCTAAACGAAAGTTATAGTTATCTTAAAAATATATTCGTTTTTGAAATTACTTCAAACTTTTTCCATCCTGTTTGGTTACCAGTTTGTTGCTTAGTTGATTAATTTAAATAAGTTTTAAATAACGCTTATAAAAATTTCATTTGATGCGGTACATAATTATATGATATTAAACACGGAACTAGCTACAGGAAAGAGAATCAAGAAATTATAATTTATTTATTTATTTAAAAACAAGTTAAAATAAAATGTAAATTAAGGAATAAGCAATTACAAACTTGTGAGGTGAGCTATTTGTCCAGTGGCATCAGTGTTTAAGTTATCACGCTCAGATATTCTTAGCTTTCTTTCCAATACCTTTTTCCGTGTATTTGAATAAATCCCAACATGTGAACACATTATTTTAAAGGTTGATCATCTCATTGAAAACATTTTAATAATGATATTTAAACTGTACTAAGATTATTTACAGTGGGATAACGAAATAACAAATTTGTAGTTAATATTTTGAAAGATAGCTAAACATATATTGCAAAATATAGTATATTTTATTCATCTAAACGATACAAATTACATTACCTTGAGAGGAGTTGTAAAACTGGCCCAATTAGAAACATAGGTCTCAGCAAGAGTACTTTTAAGTTTTGATGGATTAAATAGCCAAGCTATTAGATTAGTTAGACAAAGTTATAGCCACAGCTAGATATAATATTCTTTAAACTGAAAAATGTCACCTAGACTCGGGACTTTTGGTTTAGTGCACAAATGTTCTAACCACTGAGCTATCCAGGAGTCGTCCCATGTCCAGGGTCATTCTTCACCGATTCGATTTCTGTGTAAAGGTATCATTTTCAATTTAAAGAATATACCTACTTGAAGTTGTATTCCTTTATAGTGTAATTTCAAAAATACACCAAATGTAGTTAGGTAAAATTGTTTATAATAAAGTGAAGGGCTAAGATAAATCATTGTTAATAATTGTGAATGAAGAATAACAGGCCTTGCGTCTCTTTGTGAAGGTTCACTGCTCTTGAAACTATAGCAGGACATGAAATATTTACTCGGACACAGATATTATTGAAGCTTTCACGACCACATGCATCTAAAGACAGCCAACCTGTTTATCTGCTGCTTGATGACACTGTCTGTGACAGTGAAAGCTTCACTAAGATATATTATGTGTAAGCTTTCTGTGTTCCATTAGACATTCAAAAGCAGTGAACCCTCTAAAAGTTAAGCTGGACCTTTATCCTTATAATCCATGATAATTGCCAAAGATAAGTAGAACATAATTATTGTTTAAGGGTATTCAAGTAATCAAACAACTTTATGTGTGTGTGTTAGACCTAGACACACAAGCAAACAGCATAATTCTACAAGGGTCATTTGGGATCGGTGATTTTATAAATTTGAATAGATATAATATTATTCCAGAGCAGAGTATGTTAAATTACAAATAGTGATGCTCACAATGTTTTAGATGTCAAAGTTAGACAAGTTTGTTTGTAAAGAAAAATTGTATAAGCCAATGATTTAGTTTTCATTTCCAGGCTCATCATGATAACTAGCCTATTCAGGTTACATAAATATTGGGGGTGGGGGTAGGGGGGGAGGTAGGCACCAAAAATACCTTCAATGAAAGGATCTGCATAGTAGCCAGATTATTGGGAGGTTTTTAATTTCACCTTTTAAAAATATAACACATATCTTAGTAGTCTTCATAACACACACCATAAAAAACATAATAAAAAAACATGGCTGAGCTTAATGTACCCCAAGAAATTACTGAGATGTGTCTTGTTTTAAATGTTTTATTATGGAACTACAACGTTTTTATAATTGAATATTATGTTATGTCAACACTATAGTCCCAATTAAGTTCCATATTAGTCCAACTTGACTAATCTTTACAGCCAAATTTGACAGTAGCTATATGTTTTCAACACAGCTACTTGGAATTAAAAAGGTTTCCTTGCACACCCCTAACTTAAGTAGCACAAAATATAAACAAATTGAATTGATGCAGATAGTGATCCTATGTTCTTCAAACCACTCATCCATTGTAAGCAACTTCTAGTCATAGACATGCAAAATAATAGGCAAATCAGAAGAACTGTTTGTAAATGTCGCTAGATCTAAGAAAACAAATTCCAGTGCAGTCCACTGCAGAAGTTTTCCACTTTTAAGGTGTACAATTTTTAAATGAAAATGTGCATATGTTATGTTACCAGTTCTCTTGTTGAGTATAGCTCACATTATTTAACATACTTATAAAATATTCATGTAAAAATATTCATCTAAAATAAACATCAAATACAAACTTGTGGAGGACACAACTAAAATATAGAAATAGACCTAAACCAATTTAAGTTCATTTGTACATGGGGGATTTTTACTGTGATAAAAGAAAATTAATTGGGTTTCTTTATAAATGAGCATGACATGTTTCTCAGATGCTACAACCAAAACAAACTGTAAATTTGAAATTTTAACCAACTAGTTTATATCATATCAATGATAATTATCTAGAATCATCTTCTCAACATATCTTTCATTGCACTTATCACCAAATAACTTAACAAATCTCACAATTGCAAATTTCAATGCATCTATTTTGCTGTTAAATAATTATAACTTTGGTTAGCTTCAACAAATTGATTTTGTAAACAAATACAATTAATACAGTTATTAATGTTGCAAAGTTTTCAATACCATCTACCTCAACTACAATAAAATATTTACAAACATCACTTTTGATAATTTGTCAGAAAAAAACATTTATAAATAATACTTTAAAATATTTCAACAATTTTTATTAATTTGCTCTGGTCTAGACTAAAGATTCGATTATGTACAAGGAAAGTAGCAAATGAATAAAACTCTTAAAACGTTTTAAGTAATTCCTTCACCCTTATGCTACGTATTACTACCACATGCCTCAAAAGCCAGCTTCGATATAACATATTAATTTACAGTGCCAGCTATTGAAACAAGACCGAGGATATAAAACAAATATCTACTTTGTAAATTTAAAACACATCATTTGGTCTCAAATGAGTTAAAATATCTTAATTTGTCTCTGATCCCAAGTATGGTCCAAACTGATTTCATATGCTGTGGAAAATTTATTCTTGTATAAGTTACCTTAAGTTATTTGTCTGCTTATGTTCAAAAATCTCTCAAAACTATTAATTCTTCAATTTTAACTTTGTTTAACAAATATTTAAGCTATTGTTGTATTTAAATCTATCACATGGAGATATGAGGAAAATGCAGGCATTTTACTAAACCGAACCAGCCAGCCACAGGTTGGAAACAGTTGATGATGGTGATGATGAATCAAATATATTAACTTCCTGTTATAAGATATTTTTATATTGTAGACGTGAATAACATTTTAAAAAAACACCTTTTAACCTAATGTGTGTAGGTACTTGCCATATTGCAATGATTTTAACAAAGTGTCAACTTCATGGAAAATAAAATTTTATTATTTCTTTAGTATTTAAAAAATAAACTAAATTAAAGTATAAAAATTAGTAATACCATTACAAAACAAATGTATGTGCTCTAAAATACTTAACAAAATAATATATTTAACATCTGCTCAGTAATCAAAACAAATTGACCAGAAACAAGAGTCAACGTTAACTGTGTTTCTCTTTTCACTGTGCAAACCTTGGGTTTGTTATGTGGTTCCTGTACCTTATTCAACAAACTAGAATTAGTTTAGGTAACATTTTACTGATTAAATTTGGTGCGGTATGCGAGGAAAACTCTCACAATAAAAAAACTTACCAACTCAAAGTGGAAGAAAGCCTTCAATATAAACTTTCCATAGTTTATGTAATAATATATTACTATGAGCACTCATAGTCATATGAGAGATTAATTTACATATTGTACTAGAAATAACTTTGAAATAAATGTCATAAAACAGCTTAGAAGATATTGCACAAAGCAACCCTCAGCTTAGTTTTTTTTAATACAACAAAGGTTTAATATAATACTAATACTTTTTAGACCCAACCTAAAATGTATTAGTTTATTCTATTGTGCGGTTTCGACTAGTATCTTACAAAAAATATAGTATTTTCTCAATTTTATTACAATACACACACCATTTGACTAAAGCAGGTACAAAAAGATATTCATATGTGCAGTGACTTGGAGAAATTAATAAAAATGGTTCTCCTTAAAAAATATACTCTTTTAACGGCACAATTCTAAAGCACCGTTGTTCATATGTAATAAAGGCCCGTTCCTTCATTTCACTACATATTTCTACAGTGACTTACAGCATTTTCACTTTGTCTTTATATTATTACCAAACCAAAGGAAGATAATATTCCCGTTTGATAGAAAAAATGAAATTAAATATCTCTAAATAAAATCAATATATATAATAAACAACTCCTAAATAGTTAAACTAATGATTTTTTTTCCTTTACAATCTATATAGGAATATATAAACTTTACCTACTATACACTAAACAATATAATATATACATTTTTCTTATATTATAAAATTACAATAACAAATTTAACATTCTATTCATTCATACAATCTCAGTCTCTTCCCCATACATTATAATCATGCATGCAGTATGAATAAATAAAATTAATGGGTGCAGCAAAATAGTAAATACACCATTATTTAGTTAATAAACTAAAGACACCTAGTTCAGTCGATGGTGACTGTAGACGTTCGTCTCGACCTCTTGCCCCCTTTGCGATGCCGATGTCTACGATGATGATGTCGTTTTGTATTATTCTTGACACGGGACTTCCCCGCCTTCGTCTTGTCACTCTCACTACAACTGTCGGTACCGGGCGAGTTGGAATTTTTATCTAGATGGCGTTTCCTAGACCTCGTCAAGGGGCCTTCGGATTGTGTGTCTTTTTCACACTTTGAAACAATCCGACACTCGCTCTCATTGGCGAGACGAACAATCGCATCTTCGCTAAGATGGCTCGACTGCTCTTGTAACCGAGTGCCACTACATGTCGAGACAATGTCCAGATGGTTTGGTCTAACTGCGAGTTTGTTTTCACATGCTAAGCCATCGCCGTCCGAAGATAGCTTCTTCCACTTTTTGCGAACAGGAGAGAGCACAAACTCTTGCTTCGATTCTAAAGGGGATTGGTCGTCAGGTTTGGTAGATTGGATGGATGGAGTTCCAAGTTTGGCAGAATTGCAGCAGCTGTTGGAATCCTCGGAGGACAAACTTGTGAGATACTCCCGCACTCTCGCCTCGCCAAAGTTGAACACTTTGTTGGGATCATCTTGGGAAACACCTCGATTGACGAGTTTCTTACTACTCACCAAAGAAGTGGATTGGCCAACCTTCCCTGGCGTCTGAATGGAAGATATACCTAGAAATAAATGTTTAAATAAAACTAAGGATAAGTATTATCCAGAAAACCAATACAGAAACTAAGAACATTAATTAAAATATTCTATATAGAATGTATTTTTAAATGGTGTGCTTCAATAACAAGCCATTACTGTATTAAGCTTTAAGAATAAAATTCAAGGAGTTTTAGTAAGAGTTAATTAAACTGTATTTGCTTGGAAGGAGGATATACAACTATTGAAAGGGTGAATAAATTTCAGGACCGTCAATAATCGAGGTAAAGCAAAGGATGTAAAAGAATAGAAAAGATAATCATTGTTGTATCAGTCCAACGAGTCAGGTAGGATTTTGTCGAATGACATGCCTCCATTTATTTCTGTCCTGATATGTTTCCTCTCTCATTACCACTCCCAAGTTTCCTCTTTCCTCTCTAGGGCTTATTGTTTTAATATGGTTCAACCAACTCCAATTGGTCTCCCTCTTTCTCTCTCTCTCTCTCATATATATATATATATAGTATTGGTTGTTCAAATGTATATAGCCGGAAAAGTCCAAAGGCTGGTAAATCTTAGAATTTATTGGTATATCCTAGCATTTACCATTATTGGTTGTTCAAATGTATATAGCCGGAAAAGTCCAAAGGCTGGTAAATCTTAGAATTTATTGATATATCCTAGCATTTACCAATATCTAATGGTCAAAGTCTGAAATATCTTAGAAAAGGTTTACATTTTGAGTTTTAACCATCTCCAGAAAAAGTTGGGAGAGAGGATCCCCAGTTATAGCTGCGACCAGCACTCAAAATTAAACCAATAACCTAACCTAACATAACCTCACCTCACCTAACCTAATCCAGCCTGACCTTAAGGTTTGATTAGGCTTGGTTGGGTTATGCAAGGTTAGTGGTTCACTTTTGAATGCTGGTCAAAGCTAAAACTGAGGATCCACTCTCCCACCTCACTCTAGAGATGGTTAAAACTCAAAATGTAAACATTTTCCAGGATATTTTGGATTTTTAATTTTAATATTTTGTTTTTAATAATTATGTTTATGGCGTGTACATGCCTGATTTTCTTTGGTAGAAATCTTTTCTCGAATACTAACTACGTCCCCCTCCCCCATCTCTTTCCTCCGAAACCTCCTAAAACCCTTGGAAAAATGCGGGAGGGGGCGCAAAAATTGTAAATCCGCCACTTCCAACACTGTAAATAATTTATTGTTCAACATGCACAATTCACAATCAACACTAATGTAACATGCATTATGTTAGATGTAGGCACAATACAATCTCTGTAAATAAATGCTCACTATCTTACTATTATGAAGTCAATTATGGGGTGTTTTTCGAATTACTTCTAAATTTGACTATACAAGTTTAATCAAATTATACATGCTCCATGGTGAAGAGGCAGCTCAGAGTATAAAATATTGCTGATGATAGAACTAAATTATCTGTCATTTTAAAAACAACTATAATAATGTTTTGTGTTTAGTGACCACCTCTGTGGTCTAGTGGTCAGTGCTCCTGGATGAAGATCCAGAGGTCCCGGGTTCAATCCCTGTGAAACAGTGAGTATGGAACGAGGTCAAACTCAGCCTCGTGAGGACAAATGAGGAGATACTTTAATAGAAAAGTAGCGGCTCCGGCTTGGAAATTAGACTAATGGCTGGAGGGCTTCTTGTGCTGACCACATGACACCCTATATCCCCGAAGGTTGGCATTATCTTCCCTAACAGTGGAGGCAACTGTCAATTAGCTCACTTGTGGGCTCACGCCGTGGAATTATTTTTTTAAATATATGATAACATATATAGTTTTCCTAAAATGTCACCTGTATAGTTAAACCAATTTGTAGAATTAGGGTTTTTAGATCAACATATTTAATGTCTATGACTTTTTAAATAATGTTCAATAAGTCTAATGTTCACAATAAAAACCATTCATTTAGAGTGAAATTAATGCAAATATTTTTGATCCATAAACTTTAGATTTTGAAAAAGGGGAAAACTATAACATACTTTTATACTAAACAAATATCTTACATTGAGAAGAACACACATACAAAAGTTTACAATTCAAGTATAAACCATGTACAACCATTCCAATTCTCTTACCTGAAGAGCTTGACGTGGAAAAGCTACTCGAGGTTGAGCTGCGATTATCAGTCGATGATTTTTTCATTCGCCGCCTTTGAGCTAACTTAGCATTCACGACATCCTGCAACATATCAATGGAAACATTAAAATCCAAGTCAAATATCACTGTGACAATATAAATAAACAATAGAAACACTTCATTTTGGGTTCAAGAAAATGATTATTAGATCCAACCATTCTAGTTACAGTACTACATTGGTTAACAAAATATTATTATGGATTAAATAGACAAGCTATTACATTTGTTAATTCAAGTTATAGCTGCAACTAAATATCATCATGACCATAAATTGTACCCAGCCTGTGGCAGGGTCAGTTTAGTAAAATGCCTCCATGATCCGCTATCCTTCCATAGTTCTTCTCTCCCTTGAACACTTTCTGTTATCTGCTACATCCATCTCTTTCTTGGCCTCCCGAGACCTTTTTACCACAATCTACATTTCCAACATTTTATTCGGTATCCTCTCTTTTTACATCTTTATTACATGACCATACCATCTCAGTCTTGCTTCCTCCACTATCTCATGTACTCCCTGCACTCCTACCCTTCCCCGGATAACTCCATTCCCAATCTTGTTTCTCTTCGTGACAGCTAACATGCTCCTCACAAACTTTATCCCCACGACCTCCATTTCCTAGTCTCTCTTACATTAATTGTCCATGTGTCTGCTGCATCTGTGACAATAGGTACAGCTAAATATCTTATTTTTTTAAATGAAAAATGACACAGGACTCGAACTCGGGACTTTCGACTTAGAATAGCAATGCTATGGTCACTGAGCTATCTAGGAGTTATCATGTGCCCAAGGTCATTCTTCACTCATATTTTAAGGCAGAGTCTGTGATGGACATGTGAAACTATCAGCTACTGAGACATATTTGTGGGTGTTTAGGGACGGGTGTGGCACTAGAATGTACCTGGAGTCTGAATCCCTCTCTATGAGCCTTATGGAAAGCACTGAATGTTTGTTTAACACCCATCTCTGCAGAGCGTGCCGACGACCCTGTGGTAAGGACATCTGGTGTCATCAAAGGGGTAGCAGGGTACAGGCGAGAATTGTTCCCTTGGACCCAATCATTTGCTCGGAGATCAATCATTCTCAGTCGCTCCTTTGGGTCAACAGTAAGTAATCCTGTAACAAAAATTGAGCAGAACTCATACAACAATTAAAAAAAACAACCAAAAGATTAAACGTGGGTTTCCCCTTTTACTGCGATGAATTAATGGTCGGGGCTGGGTGTTGTGTCTGTTCTAGATTTAGGTCTATTTATAAGTTGTGTGATGATATAATCAGTCGGTTCAGAAAGTGCTAAAAAAGTATTAAAAAATACACGACTAGTTAGGCTTGATTCACACGTTCACCAAAAATTTAAATACGGTAATATCTGCGTGAGTGGTGGAGCTATTCACACACTAGAAATAATATTTGTTGACCCATAATGCTTTGCAACGCAAATTTAAAAAAGCTGATTATCAATATATTTGATTTTCTAGTGGATAAACAATTATTTTATGCTATTGTCATGATATAAGTTTTCTAATTTTTTCTTGTGTAATGAAACAAATCAGCAAAGAACCAGAACGGCACATGCATTTTTCATTTAACTAGTTATTTTTAATAATTTCATAACAATAAATGCAGATGTCTCATATATTGCTTTGTAGACACATGTGCATATTTCTACGGTTAGTTTTGAAATTTGATAGGTTCCTCCTCTCACATTTTATGGAGCAGCGCAGAGTGCAGAGTGACTTAAGCAGTTCACGTTAATTTTTTGTGATTGGTTTAGAGCCTGTCAAGTGATTATATTTCAGTTCTGATCTTGTTTTTAGCCAAATGTGTGTATCTTCAGTAAACTATAAAAGTGCACTATAACTACTCCACTGCACTGCTGGGCACATTTAACTCACCATAGGAACACTAACAATATTATCATAGTTTTGATACCAAGCGCACTAACCCAAACAAACCAGTATCACTTCATGCTCAAAACAATAATTTATGACTTCTCTGATACTATAGCATCAGAGTAATACAGGCCTTTTCCTTAATCATCAATAGTAAATTAACAGAAAGGGTGCAAGTGAGAGGAGAAGAATGAAAATGATTATTAATCACTTCCATTCTTCTCCTCCTCTCACTTTCACACTTTCTGGTATCTGTTCCTACCATTTCTTTCATGGTCTCATTTGAGGTCTTTTTTCTAAATACTTTATTTCCATCATTCTCTTTGGTATTCTCTCCCTTTCCATTCTCATTACATGACCATACTATCATAGTCTTACTTCCTCTACTATCTCACTTACCCCCTCTACTCTCATTATTTCACCAGGTAACTTCATTCCTAGTCTTGTTTCTCCTTGTAACAACTAACATGCTCCTCACAAACTTCACTCCCATGGCCTCCACTTTACTTCCTCTACTATCTCACTTACCCCCTCTACTCTCATTATTTCACCAGGTAACTTCATTCCTAATCTTGTTTCTCCTCGTGACAGCTAACATGCTCCTCACAAACTTCACTCCCATGGCCTCCACTTTACTTCCTCTACTATCTCACTTACCCCCTCTACTCCCATTCTCTCACCAGATAACTTCATTCCTAATCTTGTTTCTCCTCGTGACAGCTAACATGCTCCTCACAAACTTCACTCCCATGGCCTCCACTTTCCTAGTCTCTCTTACATTCACTGTCCTTGTTTCTGCTGTATATGTGACAATGGGTACTAAACACAACACTTCATTTCCCCTAAAATTACTATGATGTGTTTTAAATGTGAGGTTGTGGGTCTAAATTGTTATACTAAGTGTATGGACCTTAACCTCCTAACCTTCTTTCGGTATTTATTGGAACGTTTAGTCAGAAAAACTGAATTTCATGTATCATTTAACTTATTAAAATGTATTATTGAAATCTATGATTTGTGTTGTTTGGAGAAGGAATGAAGCTTTTGGAAACATGTCTCACCTTTGGTAACATATTTGGCTTGTGCAGAGACGTGTGCCCAAGCATCAGCATTAAAATTAAATTCCCCGCCCTTTATTCTCGCCATAACAGCGGCCGCACTGTCGTCCCTGGAGCGAGCGTGGAAAGGTGCGCGGCCAGAAAGCATAGTATACTGTGGGAACAAAAGAACACACGAAGTTTTGTTTAAACTTTTTAAGGTTGAATTGATATGTTAACAAATGTAAGCGTTAAGAGCCTTAAAAATACTTATCCTTTTCAGTTTTTAAATATATATAATCATGGTTTTAAATTTTCTTAAAATAAATCTGGAAGACTTTGACCATTTATCAATGAGTCATGGAAAAAATAGTTTACAAATGTTTAAATAATCAAGTATAGTGTTCTATTCCAAACAACAAAGTATTTACAGAGTAGTATCCAATAAAATTAAACTGAAAACTTTTTTTTGAAAGTTATTATCATTTAACCATGTTTTAAAATCAAGAAGATGCTATTATTGCATTTGTTGAAAAACTTTAATGCTGTACAGTTTACTTGATAGTATATTACAATTATCGATGATCTTATGTGTCCATTAATGTATTAAAGGAATTCCTACCAGTATCACCCCTAAACTCCATAGATCACAGTTCTTGTCATAGCCATCAGCACCCTCATTGGCTACTTGTTTGAGTACTTCAGGTGCAGCATAGTGAAGTGTGAAGCAAGGTGTATGCATGGGCTCCTTCTCCTGCTTCAACCGGGCAAACCCAAAGTCGACAATTTTTATGTTCGACGTTTCAGAGTCGTCCACAAACAATAGATTCTGTAAAAATAATTTAGAAATATTACTTAAGACATAATAATTTTAAAAACAAAACAATCAACTGTTTGGACCGTCCCAATTTAGGACAAGCTTTGATCCTTGATTTTCATAATATAGTTTTCAAACTCCAAACACATTAAAAAACTCTCCAAGCTATTTCCTTAAGTAGAGTAGGTTAATCAACAACAATGGTACGGCGTTAAAAGTGCAATAATTTTACTTTAAATAAGATAATTTTAACAGAAAGATACCCGCTTCAGTGGCCACATGGTCTAAGACGTCATTCTCGCAATAGACTGAACTGTTGAGGTCAGGGAGATCAGGGTTCAATCCCAGTCGGGTGCACCGAGGGTGGTATTTTATAAATAGTTTTACACTCTCGCTCCACACAAATGCAGGTACACGTCCTCTAAATTCAATCTCCCTAATCACTAACACATTAGTGTAATTAGTACATAGGTGTATAATCCGAACGGGGTAGTAGGACTCTATGATTTAAAAAAAAAATCAATAACTCTTATAATTATATTTTATCAAATCATTACTGTTCATTTTATTGTTCCTAAGGATTTTCCCCACTTCTTTACGTGTGTGTATGCACCCTATCAAACTCTCTCCTTGTGTCCCAGAAGGTGCAAGGTTTGTGAACTCACCTCTGGTTTGAGATCTCTGTGAACAACCCCTCTGGAGTGCATGAAGCTAACAGCAGAGATCAGTTTCCTCATGATCTGACTCGCCTCGTTCTCAGTGAACCTGTCTTTCCTCCTGATTCTCTCCAGGAGTTCCCCTCCTCGTAGCAGTTCCAACACAAGGTACGTGTGAGCCTGTAAAACACACAGTAATTAGCGACAGAACCATAGCTTTGTGCCTTTCACCAAAGGTGTAGCAGGTATTTGAGATTCACAAGCATTCAACCAGCAGAGGCTCAAATAGCTTAAATGGCTGGTTTCAATCAGTCTTTAAGTCTTTAAGGCGCGACGAAAGTGTATGTGAAAGGTTTGTATTTTATAGTTTTTTATAACAAAAACGTCTTTTTCTAAAATAAATCAAATATCACTTCAGTAGATACATTTAGTTTAATTTCCTACACTCAATAATCTCAATGATTCTCTATCATCTGTTAAGAGCATAGTGGCATTCGACCAGGACTTTAAGGCAAGGTAAGATAATCTTCTTTAAGATGGTTTACCATTATTAAATGTCACTGCATGATTGGAGATTTTGAATTTAATTGTAAGTAATATATATGCTAATTAGCGCACGAATTTTTTCACCTTTTGATTTAAATGGTGAAATAATAAAATGTCGTATTCGATGTAACAAAAGAATGTACATCAAGTGAGATAATCCTATATATTGTTTATGTTGGTATCATTCCTTTCTCTCTCTTTTTTTTGTTTAAAAAAGTTTCCGGTCAAATACCATATGTTCTTACATATATTCCAGAATTTTTTTTTATTACAATGTGTAGAAAATTAAACTGAACGTGGCTACTGAAACAGTATTTTGTTTATTTGGTCCAATTAAAAGGTATTTTGTTAAAAAAAAACCCTGCAAAACTACTTAGATTAACTCCCATCCGATTCTATTCCATCCCACCTATAAGGGCACAGCCATACCTGCCACCAAGTACATCAGTATGCAATCACTTGTTATATATGAGAGTCCCTGTACCACAAGAGCACAGGGTGACCTGGTTTAAAAAAAGAGCGACTTTGGGTCAACCATATAAATAATATGGTTTTGCAGTCTGGCATCTTGTTCGGAACAACCATATAGTGAATAACGTCTTAAGTGTGTGTTTTGAACATGAATGTGTTGGATGAAAAATATCAATATGTAAATCTTCGAGGGTAAATTAAAAAAATGGCAAATTAGATTAAATATAAGCTGGTTATTTACAGGATTTTAACTGATAGGATTTTTTGAGCTAATGTGACTTTAATTTAAAGATACCTGCTCTAAGACTACATGTTACTTTACTTCAACTTTGTATCAACTGAGCCATTAATTTTCTTTTTTGAAAATTATATTTTATATTTAAGGAAATAATTGCCTTCAATAGACCGAGTTGCTGATAATATAATGGTCAAAGTTTGAATCTTTGGATCTTGCCATTTCTACTCCACGATGATATGGACCTATTTCCTCTAATCAATCCTACGCAAGAATATTCCTTGAATGAATTCACTAGTAGCAATGATGTGTGCAAATAAAACATGGCGGTAAAAAAAGAAGAACAATCAGGAAAAGAAAAAAGTTTAAAATAACAAATATTCAAGACAAACTAGCTTATGTTTTAAAGAGAGAAATTTGGCTGAAAATAAGAAGCTATTTGAAGTTATTTTGTTAGGAAACTAGACTCTGTAAGAAGCTGATTACTTCACTCACCTCATCGTAGTAAACTTCATGTAGATTGACAATGTTAGGATGTCCTTGACAAGCTCTCAGCAGATTGATTTCTCGAGTGCAGTCGATCCTTCGGCTGACAATCTTCACAGCAAACTCCTGCCCTGTCTTGCGATTACAGCACTTTCGACAAACAGAGAAGCTGCCATCGCCCAAAATACCCTCCCGCAGGTTGATCTCATAGTTCTGGAAGAATTGAGATTCCTGAAACAACAACAATTGTTTATGATCCGATTAAAAATAAACACTCCAATTATAACACACACATAACTCTGCTTGCAACATTTATTTGATGTACAAGTGTAGTTATTTCCAATAATATAATAGAAGAACAATATTGCCTGAAGACTATAATGAAACAGTATTTGTCTTGGTTACCTTAAATTTGCAAGTCATGAGGTTGGCTGTGTTAGGTCTAGTGTCTGGATCTGGACGTAAAAGATCGCTGCTGACCACATTTTCGCTGAAGAGCACGGACGGCGATACGTATGAATATCCCTTGGAGAAAAGAGAGATCTTGTTAGTCAACATGTAAACCCATTTAGTTTCATTCATCTTTCTCAAGATGGCGCCTACTAAGCGCATGGGCACAGTGTTTCACTTGCTCTTACCTTGAACACCTTGTCGAAGTTGGGAGGAACAATCGCCGGAGAGTCTGCGGGTGTCATCTTGGTGAACTCCTCGGAGAAGTTGCTCACATCCAACTCGTTGGAAATCTTGGGGACAAAAGGGGATGGAATGTTTTTTCTTGCCAGGTCTTCCCAGTTGATTTCCTACACAACAATTGGAATAATAAGTTAATGATTAATATCAATCACTTATAATGTCTAGAGCAAGTGTGTCCAAATCATATCTGGACGTCAGGCCAACTCCTTAATAAGTTATGCAACCCTCAGTCAGAGGAACGTTAAGACATGCCTGGACTAGAGCATCACACAGTCAATGATGTTGGAGTTTAAAAAAAAACACTGGAAAATAAGTGTATATGGGGTGGTATTCTGCCCCTCAATAATGGAAAGTATAATTCAAATATAAGTAAGTGGTACAAAACATTTGTACATACTTACTTTCCCATTTATACTTTAAGAATCAAATAGCCGAAGCTATTATTTGTGCTTTTAGAGAGGAATTATCAATCTAGATATCATATTCTGAAATTGAAAAATTACACCTGGACAGGGGAATCGAACCCGGGACCTTCGGCTTAGTACACCAATTATACTTTGACAAAATGTTCAAAAATTAACTACCACTTGATAAGTTTTTCCTCAGAAAGGTGACTTTTTTGATTTTCATATGAAACACATTTCAGATATATACTTTTAATAAATTGCAAGAGTTATTTTCAAAAAATTATAAATTTTCATAAATAAATCATTAATAAATGCTTTTCAAATTAATCTTATTTTATAAAAATGAACACACAGCCTTATCAAGTAAAACTTTAACTGTATATCCACTTGAACAAATATATTACAGCCATTTACCAAAAATTTTGAATTTTCAAATATTGGTTTCAGTAAACGACCCTTGATCTGAGGGCTAATTCAAAATTTTAAAAATGCCCCAAAGTATAAGCAGTATCAAATTTGAACAAAATCCATAAAACTGTTTAAACTTTTACCCCAGATATAGCCAGACAGAATCATAAGATCTAATTTTTTGGAGGACTCGGAGGCACATAAAATATCAAGATTCATCATAATATTGAGGTGAAAAAAATTCACACTCAAAGACAACTTTCTATGTGAAAAATTAAAATTAAAACTATAAAGTAAACTTTTCTTTTCTCGATCTGACTAGCCACAAAATGAAATGGTCACAGTTTACAAATAACACAATTACAATTATTGGCTATCCAACTGTCGATTATCAGGCAATTTAATAAATATAACGTGCTACTGTCGTGAGCTCGCTGCAAGAAAGAGAAGCAAAACTGGAAACAAACTTCAATCACCAATTTTTTAAACTGTGACTTTTTCATTTTGCTTACTACAGTATATAATATCATTTTATCAGTTTAAAAGCCTTTGTTCTTTTTACATAAATAAAATAATATTTTCATAATTTATTGCATAGTTTACACTATTGAGTAATTAATAATAAACCTTATTTCCTACTTATTCTGCACTTCCATTTAATTTTGATTTGTTTCGTTCCAGCCCCTCCCATTGTTTCCGTATTATCTGACATTCCGGTTAACAGACCACCTGTCGGTCCTGTTTAGGTCGGATAGTCGGGACTCTACAGTACATCGAGTAACCTTGTTAGGTGAGACTCACTCTGAAGAAAGGATGCCTCTTGAGCTCATCAGCATCATCTTCCCCTCCACCTAGACGTTTGCGAGGATCCTTCACTAGAAGTCGAGATATAAAGTCAGAAACTTCTGGAGAGAGATCTTCAGGGATTGGAGGCGTGGCTTTCAGGATACGCCTGGAAAACAATATTAGTATGTTTTAACGTTATGGTGTTTTGTGGTGCAAGTTTATTCATGAAGCTCTCACGAAAATAGCCTGAAAATCTCAAACATATCGGTAATATACCAAGAGTCAAACAACGCTAATCTCGAGAAAATAAAGAAAACCAATTTAATTCAATTAATCTTGAAGTTTCAGCCGCAGTGCCAGAAATGTGTCATTATTACCAAAAATGGCCAAGATAATAAACAATATACGATTGCCCGCTTTGGTGGCCGCATGGTCTAAGGCACTACTCTCGCAGTAGACAAGAGAGCCGATGGTGGGGAGAACGAGGTTTGAATCTCGGTCAGGTGTGTTGAGGATTTTTTTTTTTTTTTCAAAATTGTTTTTTATCTACCTCCACATAAATATGGGTACACTTCCTCTAAATATAATCCTAATCCTTAAAAACCCCAGCGTAATTAGTACAAAAGTGGATAACCTGGATGGGTAGTAAGACGTGTTGCTAAAAAACAACATGTTTATTAAATTGTCATACAAAGAATCCAGATGATATAGGAAAGATATTATACAGCTCAATCGAATGAAAACAGGTGTTAGTCGTAGATGCATAGAGATTGACATGCAGGGGGCAAACTGTTGCAATTCAGCTGCGCTCCATAGTTTCTGCCCTTGGAGAAAACATACGCTAATACAGTGGTGTTTAATCCTGTTATCTGGGGTCCTTGGAGAAAACATACGCTAATACAGTGGTGTTTAACCTGTTATCTGGGGTCCTTGGAGAAAACATACGCTAATACAGTGGTGTTTATCCTGTTATCTGGGGTACAAGAAAACATCTTAGGGGGTACATAACATTTAACATATATCTACACGTCTATATTTCTAGTTTAAAACTGATCAATTTGTAAATTATTTTGAATGTAAATTATAGAATATGTATAACTTGCATTATGCACCAGCAAGTTTGGGGGTACAAAGTTGAAGAGAAATACTTATATCTGGGGGGATATGAACAAAAAAGGTTGAATACCACTGCACTAGTACAATTAAATTTACATTTCAGAGAAACTTTATAATACCTTGTATTAACTAGTTTGTACCCATAAATTTTGAAAAATTACACCTGAACACGGGAATTGAATATAGGTACAGGCGCATACTCAAGGCCATTCACTCTTCAATAACTATGTACAATTAATTGAACAAGCGGTGGCTCGACTCAGTTCACGAGTTTGGTCAGTTTAACACTAAAAGTAAAACAATACGTTGAGCAACATTCAAACTATTACAGATTTTAAGTGAAGCCCTCGTAATACCGACTACTGGCAGGATTGAATCATGGGAGTTTCGTTCCAGTAAGTTGACGTCAAAGATTGATTTAAACTAATTAATGTGTTGCTCCTTAATCCCAGGAATGTCTACAAAATAATCTTTTATAGTGACATACATTTGATTAATGGACACATTAAATATAACTGGAAATATTGAATCATTTCTCATTATTTATTAAGCAATTTATTTTCTTTTGCCTAAGAAACTATTAAAATAGTATGCAAAGAGGGCGGGATTATTTAATGTTTTTCCATGTCATATCATGAGAAATAAAATATTTGTTACCATTCAGACACACAGCATCAAAAGAAGATTTCCAATTATAGCAAAATTAGTATTGTAAAATAATTGTTGTTAGTTTAAAAACAAATTAAATATAGTATTTTAGTGAGATATTTCAGGATCCTTGAATTCCATTAAAAATATTTTGTTGACGCCTGGAAGGTTAAGTCTTGTTATATCGGAACTATAAAAAATCAAAATGTCACCGAATATCTTTTAAAATACTTTTAGCCACATGTTGTGACATTCTTTTTAATGTGTACGGCGGCGTACGCTCTAAATATTATCATTCTGTGATAAAGGTTGAATTTTTTTTATTGTTTTAAAAATTATATATAATTATTTTACAATATTAATTTGGCTAACATTGCAAATTTGCTTTTGTTGTTGTGTGTGTGGATGGTGAAATATATTAAGTCAACCCTAGCCGTGAAAAAATAATTAAGGAATCCCGCCCTCTTTGCGTACTGTCCCCTGAGGAGATGAGATGTTGTTTGTATTTGTGTATAACCTACCTCGAGATCTCCTGCTGTGTGTTCCTCTCACCCTCCACAGTGAAGGGCGAGGCCCCAGTCAGCAGCTCATAGGTCAACACTCCCACACTCCACCAATCAACAGCCTGAAGACAGAACACCACCATTATCATCATCTGCTGCTGGCATTCAACGAGTACAGAGAGGGTACAGCAACATTTCAATAGGAAGGACCTTATCGGCCCCGTGGTTTAGTGGTCCCGGGTTAGATTCCCGGCTGGTACTTTCCCGAAAGGAGAATTATCCCAATGGTCACCAGGGTTTGGTTAATTAGGCCTATAGCTAGGTTTCGGTGTCTACACTGGTTCCACACCATCACCATCACCTCATCGGGACATGGAAAGAGCCCCCACGGAGAGAATGTACATTCGGGCGTCCCCTAGGTAATGGTACGTTCTGGCTAAATTATTATTATTATCTGACAGCTAGAAAAGTTTCAAGATTTACTTTCACTTATTCATACGTCAAGTCATGAGATCTGCAGCTGTCACTTTTTAATAGAATTAGTACTAATAATGTCAAATGTTATCAATGTTGTCAAATGTTATCAATGTAAACTTAAAAACAATATATGTAATTCAGACTTCTGTGCTGGCGGCCGGGGTTCAATCCTCGGTCCTGGCACAGATTTATCTGATTACCAAACCCTTCCTTCACCTCTGACAAGACATCTTGTGAATGTGAGGAATGCCAGGCCTCCACCGTGGTTCGGATCCCACATTAAACTGTAGGTCCTCCGTTTCATATCACAATCACCCTACCATTACACATTAGCGTAAGTGCGTATAACCCGAACGGGTATTAAGACGCGGTCGTAATAATAATAATATTATATGTAATTTTATTTTCTGAAAGCTCCTTTCTCTGAAAATTGGACCAAACGTGGGTTTAATCTTGGTTAGATGAACTCCGTGGGGAGATATCTTATGTTTTGCTAGTTTTTATATCAAAATACTGTTTTTGTTTTTGCAAATATACATATCAGTTCAGTGGTGATATTAGATTTAATCATCTACACATATTAATCCCAACAGCTCATGGGTATATCTTACAGCATGATGGCATTCGAACTAAACTCTTTAAATAAGAGGTCTTGCCTTGGTCAAATGCTGCTATGACAGGTGTTCAAGAACTGGTTATATTTAAACAAACACGTCTTTTAATGTGTCAATCTGATGGAAATATATATTTAAAATGACACCCGGACAGGGATTTGAACCCTGGATCCGATCCCTCTATACTAGATTGAATCAAACATTTCAACCGAATAAATATAACGGAAAAACTAATAACATGTATAAAAATGGGTCGTAACTTGAGTTTTCTTACCCTTTATCCAGGCGAATGTTAGCTCATCTCCTAAACCTCCTCGTTCTTAGAATTATTAGCTACTTACAGTCAACGATAGGACAAACTTTACCAATATGTTATTCATAAAATTGTATAAAAGTATAATTCCAAGTCACGTCATGGAAACAAACTGGGTCATTGGCAGTGGTCCCGTGGTATTGCAACAAACCAACGACTCTTGAGGGGGGGTAGATTCAAGCGATCATAAGACTCGCCCGCCGTTCCTAGAGTCTACCTATATAACCTAGTTTGGACTAATCACAGTAGTCGGGCAAGGTTGCTCTACCCTTCATCTGCAGCAGCGGTGCATACTTAGTGTTATGATTTATCTATGTCCTGTCATATTTGACCCTGATAGATGCACTATCTAGTTAGGTCACAGTCTATTTAGATGTTTAGCAGCTCTGGTGGCACAGCACGTCGCCCAGGGTATACCTAGGAGGGTGTCTACACATCATTACCGCAATCAGATGACGTGATTAATAGTGAGCCAGGAGTTATATTATTATTATTATTATTATTACTAGCACCGCGTCTTACTACCCGTTCGGGTTCTACGCACTTAGGCTAATGTGTAATGGTAGGGTGATTGTGAGATGAAATGGAGGACCTACAGTTTAACGTGGAATCCGAACCACGGTGGAGGTCTGGCATTCCCCACATTCACAAGATGTCTTGTCAGAGGTGAAGGAAGGGTTTGGCAATCAGATAAATCTGCGCCGGGACCGAGGATTGAACCCCTGACCCCCAGCACTGAAGAAGTCCGACACCTTACCCCTAGACCGCCAGGTCCCCAAGGAACGTTAGAGCATGCTGGGAAGTACCCTAGGCGTTGTTGGCCTTTAGGGCTTTTGACCTATTTTTGATAATCTAACACGAGCGTGTAGAAAATAATAGTTTGAAATTGTGTTAAGTTTAAAGATAACAAGGAAGACATTTTTATTTCAAACTAGGATTTTAAAGAGCAATTTCCTCCCTCGCCTCTAACCCTTTTATGTAAATAAAATGCGTACAACCCAGACGGGTAGTAAGCTAAGGCGAAACCAAGCCTCCTGATCCTAACTGTCCTTGCCTCCTGCGGATGATCGAACCAGTGATGAAATCACCTCCTATCATCACGACGCCGTTATGTCACCATTGTGCAGGTATGACGAATCACCCAGCAAGCAACTCGCGAAATGAGGCCAAACCTCCACGGCTTGACCCACTAAGACAGTAGATAGAGAGAGAGAGACAGACAGACAGTTGCCCGTGTGGCTGGTTGGCTCACTTTCACTCGCATAACCAACAAGTATTTGCACTGTTGCACGTACACAATGTATTCGAAAGTTTCTTTCCTTAACTCACTCTAATTATTCTGGAAAAGATCAACAAAATAAACGAGATTTTAAAATATAAGGGGGGTATCATCGCCCCAAGTATAATTTAGAGCTAAGGCCGAAAATTTAGCTATTACGTTGGTTCCAGATCAATCTAACCATTTTGTAATTCAGTTAGAACAAGCCACTGTAATTTGTGTATGTTAAAACCAAACATACCATTTACAGAAACTACAAATGACGGAGTGAGAAATCAATAGTTTGGAATTGAGTTTAGGGCGGCCGGTTCCAAAATGAAAGGGGTCCTTTTCTCAAGAATTTACTGGCCACTCATAATGTCTTCCACCCGGACAAGACTTGGCGTATAAATACAGTATTCTGATGGTTCACTTTGGTGCCGATTATAATTTGTGTTGTCTAAGAAAACCGGATAAAAGCGAATTTTAAGAGTATGTACAAGCACTTGCATGAAGGGAAGATTAACAACCGCTCTTAGCCAATGATGATTCTCGACCTTCAGGGTCAGAATAGTCAGGGACGTAGCCACAAATTTATAGCAAAAGAAGAAAAGTAGGGAGAGGGGTTGTTAGGTGCAGGGGGGAGGGCATCCTCGTAACTAATTGAAAGAACAAAAAATCTTAGTAATACAATAAGGTTTTTTGTTATTATAATGCATGGATTATATTCTTAACACTTGTATCTTCTCATAAATGGAAACAAAATTAATATACGTTTTATGTAACTTGGATACTAGTTTCGAAATAAAAAGTGTTTATATTGCACATGCACATGAACACAACCGAATACGGTTTGTATGACTTGATCGACCCCGCTCATTTCATCCGGTTCACCATCTTTACTTATAAAGATAAGTTAACCTTTTAGAACATCTCGTTTTAAAGTATTCCATAAAAAATAAGCTTTCAAACAGTAACTGTGTGTTTCAATAATGTAAAAACGCTTAAAAGAAAGAAATGATTCGTTGTGAAAGTTTTGACTGGCAAAAGTGAAAGCAGTCCAAGATACTGTAGCTCCTACACTTCTACTCCTACGCTGAATGGATTGTATGTTTAGTTTATTCTACCGATACTTCTACAGTAGAAATGAGTAGCTATTACAGCCCTATTCGCGAGGTAATCCCATGTCCTAACAAAGTGTCAGGAACTGAATATTCCGTTGTCTCCCGGAAGGCGGGGATCCCCGCCCCATGGTGCCGTATTGATCTGCTACCCAGCATGACCTGACCTCAATCCCCACTGACCCACTTCGTAACCCCCCCGCCCCTCCCTCTCTCAGGCCTTGAACACAACTAACAGGTGGGAAATGAGACATGTGTCACACATAAGCTCACATGAGCTTGTATCATCGTTCATTACAAGTCGACAGATATAATAATAATTGGTTGTTTTTATCACCGCATATTACTACCTGTCCAGACTGTACGCATATATGATAATTACTCTAATGGGGTACGGATGAGGAAGGAAGCAGTTTAGAGGTGATATACCCAGATTTTCGTGGAAGGAGAGTGGGAAAACATTAGTTAAAACCACCCTCAGCAGATCCGACCGTGAATGAAACCCCGATCTCACCGTCATTAGGAGGCCAGTCTGACACGAGAGTGACGCCTTAGACCATTCGGCCACTGAAGCGGGTAATTGATTGCTCTATTTGATAGGTGCATCTAATTCAACAGCCTTATTTAAATAATAGTATTGTAGTACTGGGGGGAGGGTAGCACCTCCCTTCTCCCTTAAAGTATAAATAATAATATTTAGCACCGCATCTTTACTACCCGTTCGGGTTATACGCTTTAAGTACTAATTAAGCTAATGGATTAGTAATTTGGAAGGTCAAATTAGAGGAAGTGAACCCGCATTTGCATGGAGGGAGAGAGGAAAATCATTTAGGAACCCCCGCCCCCCCCAGTTCACCCGACCGAGATTTGAACCTCGATCTCTCCGTCCTCGGCAGTCGAGCTCAACACGAGAAGCGCGTTAGCCAACTACGCCACCGAGGCGGGTAAAGTATAAATAGTAATGTACTTTTGTATTTCTTGTTAATGCCTAAACTAGGAGTTTTATTGGAGTCTTATAATATCATAAGATCTACAAGAGCAAGTATTTTTTTTAACTTTTAATTACTCTAAGAGGGAGTCGATGCTAAACGAATTCCTTGCCACGAGCCAACGCAGGTTTACTTTGATTTTCTTACTGATTGACATTTGGAGCATCTTTTAGAAAATACAAACTGATTTTTTGTGGTCAACCTTGAGCATATTTTATCGTTAGTAGTGTTATTTTATAGGTATTGTTTATCAAAAGGGGCAACTGAAGATCTCAAGAATGGACGTATGAATATGTGAAAGTAGATCTCATAGCTTCTTCTAGCGGAAGAAAGATTCCCCAACACCTTCAACCCTCCCAATTCAGAAACTCTCTGCAAGATCGTGCCTTACAAAGCGGCACACATACGTTGCATCTATTAGTATTATTTGCACCGCGTCTTACTACCCGTTCGGGTTATACGCACTTACGCTAATGTGTAATGGTAAGAGTGATTGTGAGATGAAATGGAGGACCTACAGTTTAACGTGGAATCCGAACCACGGTGGAGGCCTGGAATTCCCCACATTCACAAGTTGTGATTAATACAAGTCTTGTCAGAGGTGAAGGAAGGGGTTGGTAATCAGATAAATCTGTGCCGGGACCGAGGATTGAACCCCAGCCGCCAGCATAGAAGTCTGACACCTTACCCCTAGACCACCAGGTCACCACGTTGCATCTAAACAGCGAGAAGTCTCTGGAAAACTTTTGGCAAAACCTCAGGTAGTTTATTTAATGCCCTCTATAGTTAATTGACTATTAGAGCCAGAACATGTGAGTTGGTTCCAAGCCACGAGTTTAATTATGTTACACAGTATTTAGGTAGAAACACAAGTTTTCTCGTTTGTTTTACATTAAAGTGTTAACAAAAACAAAAAACAAGGTAATGATGCTATCTATCAGAAGTGACGGCTACGGAACACATTACTTGACGTAAGAACAAGTTAAAGTATTTCTAGCTGTCATATAAGGTCCTTACCGTGTAATTGTAATGCGATACTAAGGAAACAAATCCTCCTCGGACAGGAAATGGCTCTCCACCCCACCCCCCACCCTAGAATTCCCTTTCACTCTCCACACTTGCACTTTCTCTAAGCGAGGGCCCGCGCCTAACCAACCAGTGACCCACATTGGTTGATCTTGACCAACAATACAGCAAACAACCTTCACGCCACCTAGGACTGGAAGGAATATTGGCACAACCCGGAGTAGCTGTGGCAGATAAGATGATTGGCCAATGTAATATGAAGGCTTAGATCACCCACCGTACTTTCATAGCTCAAGTTATTACATGGAATTAAAACTTGTTTCACATAAGCCAGGCCGACATCAAGTATATAAATCTAGATATTAATCTAAGTAAAAATATCAATATAATTAAACGTTACGTGATATTTTAAATTGCAATACCGCTAGCCCGACAGTTGTTTATTATATTGTTATTACGATTGTTCTTGATGTAATCCTTGAGAAACACACACATAAAAACCTACCGTGAGTTGTTTGGCCAGAATTAGAGGTACAGAAGAATCGTATCAGCTGTAAGAGCTAATTGTTTTGTAAATTAAATATTCGAAGTAGTATTTGCAAATGTCAACCTTAGGTAAACAAAGGATTTAAAATTGAAAATTATATAATAATCTAAAGTTAATTTGATCAGCGAAATACTTCTCGCGATAAATCTACGAGTTTTCTATCCTAACACAAATATCGCTATTTCGGTTTTTTGATGGATCAATGGATGATCACTATCAAATTTCTGAACTGATAAAAGAATGCATTAGAAATTAATTGGGTTCAGTTACTATTAGCCATAATAATTCCAAAATTTACCTTCTGACATGCAACAATAATACAATATGGGAGCTTTGTTGAGTTTCGACCAATAGGTGATTTGTGCTTTATAACTCAAAGAGTAAGGATGACTAAAATACTAAAATATAATTAGATGCAAATTAATTTAATACTAGTTGTACCCGAGAGAAAAATAATAATGGGTTTAAGCCATTTTTTTTTTACTTGTCTAAAAAAATATATCACAAGGTTTGTAAAAGCCCATCATCAGTTTAGAAGTTTTGTAATTTATACCTAACCACTTAATTTTATGATATCGGTAACACTTTCATCATATCCTCCATACATCCACTGACTAACGTAAATTATACATAGATGCAACAAAATATAATTTCATTAAAATTTTAAGAACTAATATGCTGCCAATTTAATTTGAGGCTACCCCCCTCCCCTTTTTTTTGCGTGCCTCTAATTCATTTAAGATCATCATTTCACATTGACCTTTTCCGGTTTTTCAAAGTGACAATGTTTGCTGTATCAATATTCATCTCTACAACATTTTCAGTCAAGGTGACACGTCGCGTACCATCTACACAAGTTTAAACGCCACCACAGCGTGAAACAAACTGTACAGGGTGTATTTACACAAAGAAAACACGCCGACTCGAGATAAACACGGAGAGGCCTTGCCTTGCCATTTCACCGAGAACAAAATGTATTCATACGAAATGCCAACATATGGTTTGATTTTGTGTGACGTTGCAAAACCCCGAACAAATGTTTATGAGCGATCCGTGCTGGTTGTTGGTAGCAGCCTTGGATGGAATTCAGGTCATGTTTTAGACAAGTGTCTTATAGTCGCACTCGCACAAGGTTGTTTGTCGGCAGAAGAGCGAACAATTTGAGCCGCATTGGGCCTCACTTGAATATCCGCCTCGTGATTTTCACTCGAAACCCGTACTTCACTTGTTTGCCAAGCGACGGGGGAGAACAACAATGTTATGCTCTAACTTCAAGGATATTGCCAGTTTCTCCAGGTAGAGCGTGAAATATCTGTATCCCAAACACCTTACTGGTGTTATGCAAGAGGTGAAAACTAGTATCAACACCCATTGGCTTGATGGATCGCACTCTCGAATGACTTGGGAAAACCAGGTTGAGTTGGGGTCGGGGGGAGAGGGGTGTTATTTCTTCTATTGGTGGTTTTCTATCGTCTTTATAGTTTATGGTCAACGGGAGATGAATTTGGGCTTTAGGCCTGTCTTATGGAAGGGTTTGCATTCCAAAATATGGGAATAATGCAAAAGTTAGCTTTCGAAATCTAAAATTTCATGAATACCAAAATGCGCCATTCAACTTACACCCAGAAAATGGTCCAATATATTCCCTGTCGTGACAAATGCGCCTCTAGACTGATGGAACAATATTTCCCCAACAGCGACCTTCTGGTGGCACATGGGTTGTGCTGTGTGCGTCTTACTACCCATCCGTGCTATCCGCATATTTACACTAACTGGGAATAAAGATTAAAACTGCAAAATTCTGATTAAGTGTACCAGCATTTTCGTGGAGAAATGCACCCCACCTTGACTGTAAAACTACTTGTCAATGGCCAACTGGACTGACGAGAATGATGCCGCATGCCCAGTGTAGAGTTTTAACTAAGATGGTTCGCAATGACCACGAGCTAGGCAGGACCACCAAGTCATGCAGGTGTATTAGTCAGTTTATGGAGGAGGATTCATTTTTAAGATCTTTTAAATAAGAAAAAGCAAAAATCCCTTCACTTTTTTATATTACTTTCTCTATCTAGACCCGACTGTCAAAACCTTCCTTCACCTCTGACAAGACGTGCATTAATCACAGCTTGTGAATGTGTGGAATTCCAGGCCTCCACCGTGGTTCGGATTCCACGTTAAACTGTAGGCCCTTCATTTCATCTCACAATCACCCTACCCATTAGCGTAAATGCGTATAACCCGAACGGGTAGTAAGACGCGGTGCTAATAATAATAATAATAATCTATCTAGATTCCTCTGAGAAAAAGTCTTGTGATCATAAAAAAAATACAACTTAAGATTCTGATAAATGTTGACGTTACATAACTTCCTAAAACCGAAAAAGTTGTTTTCACGATGCAGTCTGTCTGTCTTTCAACCTAGAGCCGAAGTAATGTTACCAATCCAGCTAAAACTTAGCATCTAAGGTTTTTATAAGGTTCCCCCCAGGAGTTTTTTCAATTAGATATCTAGACCACAAAATTAAAGGTAGTTTACTTCGCGCCAAAAATTGAAAATATATATTTTCTCGTACACCACTTTAATTATTTTGATTAAAATTCATATTTGGACATTCTTTTAACACTAAACATAAAATGGCACATCTTGGTTGTCTGATAAAATGACTTAGAAGGTACTTTACATAAGTGGATCTCTCAAATGTTGATGATTCATCTCCGCCCTCAGAGACGAAATAACTTATTAATACAAAGTTGTTGTAATACTAAAAATATAAAACTTTTATCCGAGATTATTTTTTATAAACCAATAGATTCAGAGATATTGGCTATTCGGGGAGTTGATTGTTTTGATCTTTGGTGAAACGAGGTGTTCCTTTTATTCACAATGGGTTTATGTAACAGTGTAGATTATATAATTTATGCTCTTTGCCAGAATATGATGCTCTTTTTACCATTGTGTTTTTTCAACAATGTCTATTATTTTGTCTCATATTCTACGAGTTTTAAGTGAATCTCTCCATGTTTAGGTAAATAAGAGAGACAGTTTGTGTCCCAACAGACTCATTCTACCTCTCCACCCCCCACCCCCCTCCCAGCCGTTAGTTTATAAATGTGAAAAAGTAAACACACATTTCTCCCCGTCGATAGATTTGTCTGGCATACCGGAACCGGAACCCACCCTCACTTACCTAAGAAGAAAGACGCATCAGCGACCGAGCTAAGGTTTCGGACTACATGTAACTGTAAAGAGCAGACCCTGAAAGACCACGGCCGAGCATGTTGGCAAAGCTCCGCGCCAACATGAAGGTAGGACTAACTCATCCATGTCGGAACTAGAGAGAAAGTGTTGCCTTACCGCACAATCTGAGCGGGTTGCCTGTCAAGGGGTGTTCAAAATATGTTCCTGAATCGCAGCTACCCCATTGTTATTTGTGGTTTAACCTAACTGACCAGTTTCCGTCGACTTATCTCTGAAACTAATACTATTGTTTAATGTTTATCGAGCGTGGTCAGACGGACGCCCTGAGGTGTTCCAAGTGTTCCAAGTGGGTCACTTGCTGACCCATGCATCACCATCACTTTTCTGCCAGCTCAAACTGTCCACTAGCTCCCCTTGTACAGTCAACACTTATTATTCTTTAGTCATGTCTGGAGACACTAGAAACAAGGTTCAACAAATTGTTTAGTTGACTATTCAGAGGCCATTCCAACGTCAGACCAAGATTAGAGCCACGAGCCCCACGTAACTGGTAAACCAGACTGGACGAACTTGACGCCTGCGACCGCGTGTCCACCGATGATATATTTGTGTTTGCAAGACTGTGCTTCCCTCGGCCGACATGTGAGCAAACAAGCCTGTACTGGACAGTATATCAGTGTGAATACCAGTATTTATACTAGCTACCAAAAGTGTTCGCTGCCAGCCATACGACAGGACGTATGAATATATTAAAGTAGTTTTAATGATATTTTGTAGCTGTAAAGATAGTTTCTTCCTATCAGAATATTTCCAAATTTCACACGGGCTATAAGAAAGGAGAAAGAGTGAGGTAGGGTAAGTTAGAGGAAGTGTTGCCGCACTAGCAGATAGAATAAGAAAACTACTCCCTAATGTATTAGCCCACGAATCGAACCCCTACCTTCCTGTAAACGGTAAGCTAATGTAATTCACTGGTGCGGGTATCAGGTTTTTGTTATTTAACAACCAAGGGTATGTTCTATTATGCATAAACCAATAACTCCCTCTTAGCGATGTCCCTCACATGTGGGGATTTATAGACTCAGTGTTTGATCTGTACGGGATTCAAACCACGGTGTTTCAATGCCTGAAGCACAACGTTTCTAGCTACGACAGGAGCCGCATAAAAGCACACTGATTGTATCTTGACATTTTGAATTAATACAATCCGGGTGACAGTGAATGTTGTATTTATTGAAAGAAACGAGAGAAAGAAGAGGTGGGGAAAACACTTTCTCTTCTGCTTGGCTGCCAACTAAATAAAATAAAAGAGCGCAATCAGGTCAACACATTTTTGTGGGAAGGTTGCTCCGTAATTTGTTCACGAGAGATGTAACTGAGAATTACACGATTATTGTTGTTAGTTCCAAGCAGTGCTTCCACATCCAACCGCCGTGCCACGCGTGGAGAGCCCTAGTCGTGTCACGCGTGGAGAGCCCTAGTCGTGTCACGCGTGGAGAGCCCTAGTCGTGTCACACGTGGAGAGCCCTAGTCGTGTCACACGTGGAGAGCCCTAGTCGTGTCACACGTGGAGAGCCCTAGCCGTGTCACGCGGGAAGAGCCCTAGTCATCATGTCACGCGTGGAGAGCTCTAGTCATCATGCCACGCGTGGAGAGCCCTAGTCATCATGTCACGTGTGGAGAGCCCTAGTCGTGTCACACACGTAGAGCCCGACTAGCGACGTTGCTCACACGGGCTAAATTGTCAGTCTCGCAATAAAATGGATGGCCTATGACGGGGAAGTTGAAGTTCGATCCTCGATCAGACACAGAAAGGGTGGTTTTCCCATTGATTGATACAAACGATACAAGTTTCTCCAGCTAATGACGAGCTAGTGATACAAAAGATACAAGTTTCTCCAACTAATGACGAGCTATTGATACAAAAGATACAAGTTTCTCCAGCTAATGGCGAGCAATTGATACAAAAGATACCAGTTTCTCCAGCTAATGGCGAGCTATTGATACAAAAGATACATGTTTCTCCAGCTAATTGGCGAGCTATTGATACAAAAGATACAAGTTTCTCCAGCTAATGGCGAGCTATTGATACAAAAGATACAAGTTTCTCCAGCTAGTGACGAGCTATTGATACAAAAGATACAAGTTTCTCCAGCTTGGGAGGGGCACACGTCAGATCTCATTACCACCAATTGCAAAGAACCCACTCACTTATAACACTTCCACTAAAGAATGATAAAAAAAACCACTATTTCCAATCGAATTCCCACAGCAAGTATTATCTAGATAATGTTTCCCTTGATTTGGATTGTAGTCAGTGAACCTTCAAAGTACGTCAAAAAGTTAATTTGGGTTCCCTCAATGTAAGTTATACCTACACTCTAAAATGTCGCTATAGTTTTCATTGTATATTTAGAGTTATTTTTAAAGTTTGGAAATTATCGAAAGAAACTGGAGAATTCTAGTGCCTTCCTTCCTTCCTCCGTAAAGCACACAAGGTTTCTTCCCCTGTTTCTTTCAATGATTTCCAAACTTTAAAAATAACCCTTAATATAGAATATAGTGTACACACAATAAGAACTATAATGTAATTTTTAGAGAGTAAGTTAAGTATAAATTACAGTGAGGGAACCCAAATTATTATTATTATTATTATTATTAGCACTACGTCTTACTAGCCGTCCGGGTTATATGCACCTACGCTAATGTGTGATGGGTAAGGTGATTGTGAGATGAAATGGAGGACCTACAGTTTAACGTGGTGATCCGAACCACGGTGGAGGCCTGGCATTACCACACATTCACAAGTTGTGATTAATACACGTCTTGTCAGAGGTGAAGGAAGTGTTTGGCAATCAGATAAATCTGTACCGGGACCGAGGATTGAGCCCCGGTTCCCCAGCACAGATGTCCGACACCTTACCCTTAGAACGCCAGGTCACCGGGGAACCCAAATTCCCTTTTTGACGTACTTTAATATTCATTGCCTCAAAGCCAAGTCGGGGGAAACAACATTTCTCTATTCTATTCCTCGTACCCAAAATGCCACTACTTTTGGTTTGCTCTCAAGTGTTACTGGGCTCGACTGCTTCATAGACACTAAAAAATATCTCTGAACGTTATTTTGAGGTTTATTTATGTTAACTAGGAGCCTCGATTAAAATAATCCAAATGTCCACACGTACAAAGTATTGAAGCTATTATTTGTATAATATTTCTCTGGTAGCTTTAGGGACAAATACGTGTGTAATGAAGTAGGCCCCATCTTTGAATATCACGTCATTCACCCAATCTTAAAAAGTAGCCATGACACTCGACACATCTCCAGTCTTCTAGGCTTATTTCAATGTTGTTCAGAGTTTTATTGAAATTATTAGCAGTCCTGGAGGAGAAAATACCCCACTTGGAACCCCCCCCCCCTTCCGCTTCCACCCCTAGACACTCTCTTGGGTGCACCAGTGGCTGGCCGCAAAGACTGATAGTGAGGTGGACTCTGATCAAGAGGGTCCTTCTTATTTTGTATCATTATATTACATTGCTTATTAATGGTTAAAAGGCCCTTTTTGTCACGAGCACTTATCTCTTCATTTAGAGTGCCTCTGGTTCGAATCCCAAGGTGAATATATTTTATTTGCCCATTTTATTACCATCCTTATACCCGCCAAGGCTAACCGCATATTTACACTACCAGAATATGGATGGAGAAATTAAAGTTTAGAAGAAATGTACCCGCATTTTAGTGGAGCAGGGGTGGGTACACCATAAAGGAAATAAGCGCTTGAGATTCGAAACCCAACCTCCACGTTTCAAGAAAACCAGACCAAACTAGACCAACACCTTAGTCCATGTAGCCAGCGATGCGGGTCTGAAAAGTCAAGTAGGGCCAGTTGTAATATAGAGAAACAAAGTTTAAATAGGAATTTGGTCAAAATAAGGAACAGTTCAATTTTTATCAGACGAACATTTTATAAAATACAAATATTTGTTTTGTGGCTAACAGTGATAATATTTTACCATATATTTAGTGTTGTTTTATAAATAATGATGCGTTATATATAAAAAGTGACAGCTGCATATCACATGACCTGTGAATGTAGATCTAGTAGCTTTCCTAGCTGTCAGAGAAGGGCCTTCACGTGAAAATATGACTTTATTTAGAATATAATGTTGAAGGTACTCACAATATCATGGCCCGTGTTGCCGCCACGAACCACCTCAGGTGCCATGTACTCTATTGTCCCGCAAAAAGAGTACGCTCTTTGCTCCTGAAAACATACATGTGAGTTATTATTTTGTGCGTACAATGATTAGTTGTCATTAGTCTCATTTCATTGGAACAGTAATAATTAGGGAAAACGTTTCACGCGTTAGGGAATGTTTTCGTTCAAGCTTGTCATATCACATTTCCAACTATATCATTATGGCGCAAGAAAAATAGTCTCGAAAGTTAGCTTGAATCGACAACAACTAGAAACCAAGATAGTGGTGCGTTCCATCAAAATTCACCCTCCTCTTACTTTAAATCAGATAGTTTGCCAGTGATGGGTCATTAAGAGCGTGTTTCACATTCCAATCAACTTTGTTATACAGTCGGCTAGAAATTGTAAATTGACATGATCACTATTGCACGTGGCTCATTTCTGGGGATTAATGGGGATAAAACAGTTAATAGAAGTTTCGAATACAGAATTTTGTTGAAATATTAAATTATATTTGGATGGAAACTGCATTGGAAAGGCCGTTTTCGACCATTTTAGAATGGCTTCACAAATAAGCACTGTGCACAAATCCTCATTCTGTCATAATAGGGACATACTGTAGTTATTAACAAGAAACTTTGTCGTTTTGTCCTCCATCGTCACCGCGGGAAATGTCGATACGAATGCACTGCACACATTCCTGGCTTATCTCGGTCTTTTCTTTTCGCTTTTCCCCCCATACCTCACGCGAGCCGAGTTGATGAACGCTCTTAATGGCTAGAATAAAGCTTTAATTAGTTCACTATCAAAATAGGGTTAGGATCATGAGAACTCACCAAGTTCAGCTGAACAGGACTATTCATGTTATACTTTGGTGATTACATCACGTCTACCAAGTTTATGGGCTAGTTTTTAATAAGCGAGAGGGGTTCAACAAATAAATTGATAACTTTGATGGCAAAATTATACAATATACTGGCCTAGCCAAAACAAGCCAGTGGCTGGTTGAAAAGGCCTAAATGTGAGGAATGCTAGTTTGTATAGGGGGATTTTAAGTAACATTCTCTAGTATAAGTACTATAGTCACGTTTTCTACAGGTGTGAACTAGGGAGCTTTATTATTTTTATTATTATTATTATTGCGTTCTACAATTTCCAACTGAATATAAAAATCCTGAAGGAATGTATAGATATTTATTATACTGGCAAAATGTAAGCAAGAAGCTTAGCGTATGAGTAAAATATTTAAGTGGTTCACAAATCTTTATTTTGTGTGCTTAGTCTCCCTATTATCGAAAGTTTGAAACGAACTATTTATTTTGTAGATTAGTTTCAAGGGAAGGATGGACAAGTTTGAAAAGTGGTTCCTCCAAGTAGGTCAACTTGATCACCCATCCTTGAAACTGAACCAGAATTCTTGGTTTCTCAGATAATGTATTTTTTATCGCAAAACACATTGTTGACATTCAACAATCCTTATCATCAAGTGGGTTGGAGAAACCATTTTCTAAACATTCGAACCATTTTATAAGAAATACATTGATGCAATTGCAAACCAAACAACCAGATCGCGGTGTTTCCATTAGCACTAATCAAAGATGTTGAAAGCTATTTCAAGTAAAATTAATGGAAGAAGTGAAAGTACATTCTTCAATGTAACACGAAGTGATGCAGTCATGGTGTGTAATTATGTATGCCCAGTGGAGTGTGTTCAACAATGCGCCATTGTAGCCATCTTCGTGAGACAAAGAAATTAGGTCTGTCAAGAAGTGCTGTTTTTATGTGTTTACACTTTCTTTTTATATTATTGTGAAATTATCATGTACACAAAACTGAAAATAAACAAAAGTAAAAGTTCTTATTCATTTAGTTTGGAATTAACTGCAATGTTTAATATTTAGCCTGTATAATTTACTGAAAAGGGAGGAGCAATAATGAAATATGAACTCATAATAAAAACACAAGGGGGTGAGGGGGGCATGAAGCTATTAAGGCAACGGGGACTGAAACTGTATAGCCCATGTTTTTTCAAAATATAATTGATACCTTTAGAAGCAGTAATATGGCGCCGGTTTTTACTGCAGTTACCTTAAGATTGCAGAAGTGTTAAGTAATATAACCAAATTAAATTTCAGAAGTGATGTATAAATTGTTTTGCTTCTATGAGAGTTGGACGGACCTGAAAGGGGGGGGGAATATAGATACAATGTAGTTCATTCAACCCATTTAGAATCTACTCATGCAGTGAACACAATTATCACTACCAGAAGACTTTAATAATGATTTTAAGACCTCTTACAAGCAGAACTTGCGAGACAGAAAACACTATAACTTCACATCATCATAGGAAGAAACCTATTAGAGCACGTCGTCACCACAAAGTCCGAAGTGACAACTGGGGTACACATGGTCTGGCGAACGTATACATACATATAAGTAGACCCAGTGACTGTCTCGTGTACCTCCCTTAAACGCTTAGACTTGGTAACAAATCTACAAATATGTAACGTTATAATTTCTCATAGTTACGTGACGTCATGTGGTGAATGAATACATCATGCACTTTCGAACGTGTGAAAGCCTACTGACCTTCTCGTGAGGTAAGAAGTCCTTGCTGAGCCCGAAGTCTGTGAGTACAATGTGACCCTGGTTGTCCAGTAGAATATTCTCCAGTTTGATGTCTCTGTAGATGATACCAAGCTGGAACAAGATGATACATCATTAGCTTCTTGCTCAAGACTTGTCTAGCAACAGATCTGCAACACAAGTTTTGATATCACTGACTAATTAGCCCCTCACAAGGTTTCAATAGAGCATGTCGTGTGCCAGAGTGCCCAAATGGGCAAACAAGTGGGAGCAATGGTTTGATGCCTTACGAACATTAATATTTCATGTTTTACTCTTTCGGGTTCAAGCTATATACTAATAATTCTAATGACACACTAACATGTTTAAATATATTTAATGGTTTACAAAATGGTTAGGGTTATTAAGTATCTACTTTTAAAAATGAATCAAAGAAAATAAATTGGAAATAGTGAAAATGGTGTACATTTTATCGGGGTGGACAGGGGATGAAACAGGCGTTGTTCGAGTGCCAGTGTGTTGTTACTGGCGTTTAATTAACCAGTCCTTACTTCGCCGATAAATAAAGCTCCACTCACGCTCTGGCGTCATTTATTGATAAAATGATCGTGCACCTCTCATGAAAGGCGAATTTCACCCGCTAAAATCTACCAACACTAGGTCTTGTTCTTGCATACCATCCTCAGCCTCGTCCTTAGGAGGCCGGGATTGAATTCTCTACGGGCGCACTATAAAATTAAGTCCCCTGTGAGCCGGAACTAGCAAGGAGAACATCCTAAAAAGAACTGAAGTGAAGTGAAGTGGTGAAAGGGAAGTGTGCGAGCTTAGTGACGGGTCTCAAACGTTTGGTAATCAGTGGCCCGTTACTAGGAATTACGTTACACTGCGTCGAGATGTTTCTCGAACGGTTATTAAAAAGTATTTGCGAGAAGCTTCCGGTCACGTTTTGATGTTCAAGTTACAGTCCAATTTACATGGGAAAAAATATCAAAATTACAAAGGTTTTTTTTAAGAAAAAATAAATTACTTTTTTTAGTATTATTTTATAGGTATTGATGTATCTATCAAAAGTGAGAGGTACAGATCACATGGCTTGACGTATGAATACGTGAACGAAGATCTGGTAACCTACCCAGATGTTTGACAAGGCTACGGTTTCTGCACCCAGATGTACAGAAAGGGAATCACATCTTATATTACTGGGTACAGTTTTTTTTTATCCCCGTGTCTTACTACCTGTTCAAGCCCTACGCATATATGACACTTAATACCATGGAGTAGGGATGAGGAAGGAAGCATCTCAGAAGTAATGTAACCCACATTTGCGTGGAAGATGATTGGGAAATTATTTAGGAAAAACACCCTCAGTAGACCCGGCTGGGATTCGAACCCCGGACTTCCCGCCTTAATAAGGCCAATCCAACACGAGAGTGACGCCTTGGATCAGAGGTTCCCAAACTTTTCTAACCGGAGTAGTCCTTGCACCAGAAAAAATACATGCTGAAGCCTTAATAAAAATTGTTTACACTGATATTATGGACATTCAATAAATAGGAAAAGAGGCCAAAACTTTGTTACGCAAGGCATATAATCATCCAATATTGACATACAGCTCTAGGACCTGGATATGGACGAAGAGAGATTTAAGTATATCGCGAGCAGCAGAGATAATAATATTAATTATTATTATTAGCACCGCGTCTTACTACCCGTTCGGGTTATACGCACTTACGCTAATGGGCAATGGTAGGGTGATTTGTGAGATGAAATGGAGGACCTACAGTTTAACGTGGAATCCGAACCACGGTGGAGGCCTGGCATTCCTCACATTCACAAGATATCTTGTCATAGGTGAAGGAAGGGTTTGGTAATACAGAGATGATGTTCCTGAGAAGAAATGAGAATGTAACAAGAAGAGACAGGATAAGGAACGAAATAATTAGGGATGGTTTACAAGTTATATATATATATATATATCATTAGAAGAAACACTGAAGAGATAAAGGTTGCTGCGGTTAGGTCATGTGATGAGAATGGAGGACAGAAACCCTAAGAAAGACTTAGAGAGCAAAGAGAAAGGTAGAAGACCTATTGGAAGACCACGAACAAGATGGATGGACCAAGCGCAGGACATGAAGGCTAAGGAGGTGGATTGGGCACGGGTGGCTGTGGGAGAAGTTTGGAGATATTGACAGGAATGGAAGAGGATGTGCCAGACGACCGGCAGAGGCGGAAACGTCGAATAATGATGATGATTTAATAACGACAGTTAAATTTTACAAGCATAAAAGTATAAAACAAACGCTTTTGGCAAATGTCCTTTATTCATATTTGCAAACATTGGCAGTCCTAATTACTGATACCATTTTAAAGAGTGAAAAACAAATAAATAATATTTTAAAATCGCCTCACGAAAACGTTTCCTAAGGCCACTCGCCCACTGAAGCGAGTGGAGGGTATAGTTATTCTTCCCACATTATTTTGTAACCACGCTATTTACCACTAGGTCGTAGACAGTGTTTCCACATGTTTCTCATAAATTAAAATGTTTGGGCTCAAGAAAACACGGCTAGCACTAAACCAAAACAAAAAAATATAATATCAAACACTTGAATCGTGTCTTTGCCAAGATACATTTTTAAAGTAAACACCCTTCGAACAGTTGCAGCGATTCCCGCAAAGCCCATTTTTAAATCTTTACTAGTTTTATGCCAAACTAACAGGTCAATCAAATGATAATTCCTTTTTATGTTCTGTCGTTTGATGAAAATAAATTTCTAACGCAGATCCCTACATAACCTTAAAGTTAGCTGGAGCGGAGCAAAAATTTAAAATCAGAAAATTGCCTTCAAGAGATTTAATGTTTGAAAATATATTTTGAGAATTTCTGTTCGGGACTTCACCACAAGCTTCTATACGTAGCTGCTCTTGGATGCTGACTTAAGAGGTTTCGTGTTCGCATCCCGTGTGGTAACGGGGATTTTTTTTTCGAAAGAGGAATAATTCCCACGGTCACCAGGGATTGGTTAATTAGGCTCAAGTTAGGTTAATATATTCACTGTCTCCACCCCGTCATATTCATTATCATCATCCCCTCGTCTCGTCGGGACATGGAAACAGCCTCCACGGAGAGGATGTACGATTAGTACATTCGGACGGCCCCTGGACAACAGTACGTTAGTACTGGTAATATTTCCGCATAGAGATTGATGCAGCCCAGACACGACATTATTAATATTAGGTTAATATTAAACTTAAATGAATAAAGTTTAATATTTAGTCTTAAATGTGTGTGTGCCACTGTGAATGTGATGAATCAATGGTAATTCTATAAAGCCACTTTTTCAGTTGGGGAATGTAAGGAAAATGTATTTACTATTTCACATAGGCCTACTCGCCGAACGTTTAACAAAATCACCGGTGAGTTTACAAAGTTAGCCAATGGTGAGCGTTAATAAGTCACGTCAAGATGAGGTTTGGTTAGGTTAGTTTAGACAAATTTAGGCTAGTTTATGTTAGCTTAGGTTAGTTTAGATTTATGCTCTATATTTTCGTCAATATGCATTAGCTATTTTTATAAAATCACCGTTATATGTGGATATTACAGTTAATGTAACATACTTTCACCATAATGCATTGGGAAATTTATAGAATTACTGATAAATGTAGATAAATCCTATTGTTTGTTAAATATACCATTGAATCTATAACTTCACTGGTAATTTTACAAAATAACGAATTCGGCACATTCGCACTTGTGTGTGTGTGTGTGTGTGTGTGTGTGTGTGTGTGTGTGTGTGTGTATATATATATAAAGGAAACAGTTTTACAAGAATTATATATTTTTAACATACCATTATTCTTAAGATAAATAAATGTATATAGTAAATAAGCTACGAACAACTTCTCAATAGGTGACCTGGCGGCCTTGGGGAAAGGTGTCGGACTTCTGTGCCGGAGGTCCGGGGTTCAATCCTCGGTGCCGCCACAGATTTATCTGATTATCAACCCCTTCCTTCACCTCTGACAAGACATCTTGTGAATGTGTGGAATGCCAGGCCTCCACCATGGTTCGGATCCCACGTTAATCACGTTAAACTGTAGGTCCTCCATTTCGTCTCACAATCACCCTACCATTACACATTAGCGTAAGTGCGTACAACCCGAACGGCTAGTAAGACACGGTGCTAATAACAATAATAACTTCTTAAGCTAAGGAGAAATAGAGAGTTAAAAATAAACTACACTGCCTCCTTTTATGCCGCCACGTACGAAAGGTTGTGAACCGCGGATCCAGCACAATATGTCTAGTAGGCACACTGTAGGAAGGGTAGTGCAAAGGTGGACTTTTGTCAATGTCAGTAAAAACTAAACAATAAGTGTCTCTGTAGTGACCGCCATGTTATGTTATGATGTGTGCATAGATCGAGGGAGGTAAGATTGTTAACACGCACACGCCAGGGCCGCGACCCTCGACACAGAACCATGCCAAGGCCACGCTCGGTCCAGAGGGGGGTTCCCCTCCACTGTTTGCTAGGCCCAGGTGAGGGCCTTACGTAACCCGGTGGGCCGCAGTTTCACGGACACAAGGAAGTGGTAGCGAGGCAAGGTTGTTGCCAACAGTCGTATTCCAACACTAGTAAACCAATGGGGGGTTGTCAAATCTTATCATTTCAAACAAGCACTTTGAGATGCTCCTGTTTTTAGCGGTTTTGTGATCGAAGAAACAATTCTCCACTTATACTCAACAAATATGCGTACATTTAATATAAAACTGATGACCTGGCGGTCTAGGGGTAAGGTGTCAGACTTCTGTGCTGGCGGCCGGGGTTCAATCCTCGGTCCCGGCATAGATTTATCTGATTACCAAACCCCTCCTTCACCTCTGACAAGATATCTTGTGAATGTGGGGAACGCCAGGCCTCCACCGTGGTTCGGATTCCACGTTAAACTGTAGGTCCTCCATTTCATCTCACAATCACCCTACCATTACACATTAGCCTAAGTGCGTATAACCCGAACGGGTAGTAAGACGC
>CABFOV010004355.1:40696-53434 GCA_902141375.1 Timema poppense | reverse complement strand
TCTTCTGGCGTACGTCTCTCGTGGGGCCTAGCTGGCGAGACGTGTTACGTATCCGAAGTCTGGTTTGGCGAGGACGTCCGGTGTTGTCTCGAGGGTTTCGAAACTATCTCTTGCTTCACTATCTGTCTGGACGGGTGTACCAGTAGTTGATGCTGTTGACTCTGAATCTTCGGTGATCAGAGAGTCTACTTCACTTGACGGCTCTGTTGGAGGTTCCAGGGTGACCGGAGCTCCTCCTTTTGCAGCGGGCCTTTCGACGAGCTTGACCTGATGACTCAACGCTTTCTTAGTATCTTTCCCCGACATGAAGTATCTCCAATGTTGTTGGGGAGCCGCTATTAGGCCAAATAGTATAAAAGCGGGGAGGAACCTCAATCGGGACTCAGTCGGACAGCGGGAGAAACCCCAACAACAAATCGACATGGTTTTTCACAATTTATAAAAATAAACACTATATAAATGAACGTTCCCTTATATAAATATATACATATATATATAAATATATGTACATATATATATATGTACATATATATATACATATATATAAAATAAATAAATATTAATAAATATAAATATATACATATACATATATATACATATATATACATATATATATAAATATATATATATATATATAATCAACAGACGAATGGAACAGAAAATAGAAAGTGTGGTGAACGAAGACCAATTGGCTTCGGAAAAGCAAAAGAAACCAGATACTCCATCGGGATGCTGAGAATAATTTCAGAGAGTGTGCTGGAAGTCAAGGAGCGTTCGATAGAGTGAGATGGAAGAAACTGATGGAAATACTCGAGAATATCGGGATAAACTGGAGGGATAGAAGGCTGATTGCAAACATGTACTTGGGACAGCGAGTGAAGGTGAGGCTGAATGATGGAGAGACCAACCGCGTAGAGATAGGTAGAGGAGTGAGACAGAGATGCTGTTTGTCACCCGGTCTGTTCAACTTGTCTGATGAGTGGCTGGTGGGAGAAGCCCTAGAGGGGCGTGGCGATTTCAGGACAGGAGGACGCGTGTGTAAAATATCTTATAGTTTGTGTTGCAAGAAATCATGTACATTACATTGGCATGGAAATCAACACTGAGAAGTCAAGAGTGATGGGGATTTCAAAAAACGAAGAGCCGCTGAAAATAAAAATTGGACACCAGGAGTTGGAAAACATTGAGCAGTTCAAGTACCTGGGAAGTCTGTTGACAAAGGATACCTACTGCACCAAGGAAATTAATTCGAGGATCGCCATGGCCAAGGAAGCTCTCAACAAGAAGAGTTTACTGCTGACCAGCAAGTTGTGAGTTTGGAACGGAGGGAGAAACTGGTGAAATGCCGCACTTGGAGCAACGCGCTATATGGAGCAGAAACTTGGGACTCTCAGGAAGATGGAAAATAAATACTTGGAGAGCTTTGAAATGTAGTGCTGGAGAAGACTTGAGAATATCAGGTGAGAAATGAACAAGTCTTAAAAAGAGTGGGAGAGAATATATATATTTTGGATGTGATTCTTCGGTGCAAAGAAAACTTAATCGGACACATCCTTAGGAGGAACTGTCTTCTATATTTCATAGGAGGAAAAGTTGAGGGAAAGAGGAGTTTAGGAAGAAGTAGGATTCAAATATTGGATGACTTGAAGAAAAGAAGAAAACTCTTGGAGCTGAAGGAGGAGGTAGAGGACAGGGCGCATTGGCTGTTCACTGACAAAAGAAATAGACCTGTCGCAAGACAGAATACCTAATGATAATAATAATACTAATAATAACAATAATAATTTGTTTTATTCTTATAAATACATTTAAAAAAATCAAAAACATGAACTTACAATTTGGGCTATATTTTGATATATTTATAAAACGTTAAATTTGACAAGATTTTAATTCCAACGCTCTAGATATTACAAAATATCATTTAAGGCTCAATCATAGACACATTTTATTTGTGAATCGAATATACTCGTGTTTTGGATTTTTTAAATATTAACGGTTTGCATTAAACATTTATTTAAATTATATATATATCACCACTTTTCACTTCTCATTCGGGCTATAAGTATCCAAACAAATTAGATTATGATTCGATTGTGAGAGTGACGCCTTAGGTCATTCGACCACTGAAGTGGGTAAACACAATATAATTAGTACTTAAACCAAAAATTGAATGTGCATCACATGCTATGACAACTTATGTGTTTAACTGCCACTTCAAGCAAAAACTTTGGAAACCCTCGCTCTAAAAGATTCTTCTTCCTAGGTCGATCCAAGCATCCTTTGCTAAACCAGTGAAAGAGAAAACAGTTGTACAAGAACACGCAACATTTCTAATTTAAATTTAAATGATGTCTTTACTTCCTTGGATGTGTCTTGTGTCTGTAAGTTCACTCTTTTTTTTATGCTTCAATTTGCAGTTTGCGCACTTTTAAGTAAAGTTTACATTTTAAGGTGTTTAAAACAAATCAACCGTTTATTATTAATGTTTTCCTATTGACAAGAAAGAAACCTTTACATAATCTTTCTGAAGATACCCAAATCTATTCTCCCTGATGATATATTTTACACTCTTACTCCTTTTTATTTTATTTTATCACTATCTTATAGGTAGAGACAGTATTGTAATCGTGAAAAAAAATAAAATAATAATAATCGAAATTAATAATAATCGAAATCGAGATTTTGATGAATTTCGATGTTTCATGACCCCCCGAATCCGAAAATGTTGTTTTTGAATTTCCATCTGTCTTTTTGTACCTCATAGTAGAGCCTAAACTATTTTACCGTTCTTTCTAAAACTTGTTTTTATTTCTGGGTCATTCAACTCGTCAGAGCTAGAAACGTTCTTCTATCACCGCGTCTTACTACCTGTTCAGTAAGTAATACTATATTTAACTACTCCAGTGAGTTAAGGATGAGGAAGGAGGCATTTTAGAGGTAATCTACACGCATTTTCATGGAAAGAGAGTAGGAAACCACTTAAGAAAAACCATCTTAAGTAGACCCGGTCGGGATTTAAACCCTGATGTACCCGTCATCAGTAGGCCAGTATGACATGAGAGTGACGCCTTAGACCGTTCGACCCATGAAGCGGGTCTATCCACATTTAATTATCATATAAATGGAGTAGGGACGAATAAGGTAGAATTTAGAAGAAATGTACCCAACCTCCCGTGGAAGGATGGTGTGGAACAGTTTAGGGGGGGGGGGTTATTAGTTCAATCTGCCAGGATTCGAACCCCAACCTCCTCCTCGCCATCGGCAACAAGCTTGATGTTGTGTGTTGCAAAATAGTAATTATTTATCCAACTCAATTAATAACGTGTTATATAAAAATACCTTTTTGCCCATGGGTTCTATCCTATCTTACAAAATTGTATTTTTTTTATCTATCTTGAAACTATTACAAGGAATTAGAACAGACCTTTATCTCATGGACCCAAAGTTCATACCTTGTTTGCGTCAACTGTTTATATTCAAGCATATCTAGGGATGTCACTGTGGGAAGTCATTTGTTCTATTAACTACAGTAGCCCCATGGCTTCTTTGGTGCTGACTGACATCTTTGAAACGTGACCAGACAAAATTGTGTATACTTACGCCGGACCAAATGATCTGTAAAAACATGTGTTTAGCAGCTGTCACTTCTGACGGTCAAAATTTAGGTATATNCTGTCACTTCTGACGGTCAAAATTTAGGTATATACCTAAATGTTGATTGTCAGAAGTCAGCTGTGAGCTGTCAGTCAGCACCAAAGAAGTCATGGGGCTACTGTAGTTTTCCCCACTGAGTCTAAATACCCGTTAGGGCTATATGTTAGAGTGTTTGGGAAAATAAAGAAAGGTTTAATTTAGAGGAAGTATACTTGCATTTTCGTGGAGGTAGAGTGGTAAACCACTATAAGAAAAACTCTCTCAGTATACCAGACCGGTATTCGAGCCCCGATATTCCAGTCATCGTCAGTCGAGTCTATTTCGAGAGGAAATATTAAATAAAACAAATTTAAGAAATCATTCCTCTTTTTTTGCACACCAAGTAAGAAGTTATGTGATTGCAAAATATTAAACTTTTTAGTTTAAAAAAAAAAAAATTATTTAAAAATAACTACAGGGTGATTATTTATCATAAACTATTCATACTTTTTTTTTTTAATGTAAATTGAAAGAAAATCACTATAAATTAAATTAAGACCACCAGACACGCCAACTAAACGTCAAACTAGTTTAGTTTGTTTCGCCAGTGTTGGGGAGGTCACGATTCGAGTCTAGGTCGGGAGCACTTGAGATTGTTTTTCCATAATTGGTCTGCCATTCTCTTTCCACATACGCAAATCCTATTACATTCCCATTTATGTTTAACTTCCTCATCCTTAACCCATTTGTGGGATTAAATGCGAATAGTCCGGACGGGAAATAAGACACAGTACTAAAATAATAATAACCGTAATTATAACTCCTTAAACAGGGATGTAGGGGACGAGAGAGAAGGCCAGTGTTTTTGCAACTGTTTTATAAAAAAAAACTTTTTGTTGTTGCCAAAAATCATTAAATATTGCTTCAATACAAATATAGAGTTTAATTTTCTTCACATGATGACCTCAACAGTTCTTGAATATCTGTCATAAGATGACATACTTTTTAAATGAAGCGGAAAAGTTCTCATTAAATTTTGGGACACCCTTGACCGATATTCAACAACTGTTGATAAGAGGATTAGACTGTTTAGTAAAAACAATCGTTAATAACACATTCATGGTGACAATTAATTGGTATAATTAAGAGCTTTTACAACAATTGAGAAATGGTTATTTGGAAAAATAGTACACTATTGGGAGGCACTTTAGAAGAATAAAGTGAAACAATAAGGAATGTCAAATACAATAGCATAAATTGTACAGTTAGTAAAATATTAGATAAGAAAATATAATATTAAAAGGCAGCTATTGATATTGGATTAAAATAAGAATTTTAATTGTAGACTTGAATCAATAACTAAAATGGATCAATCATGCAATGGAAAATGTCAAGATTTTTAAGAATAAGTAATTTTATTTTTTATTTTTTGATAGAAAACGTTGCATAGCTTAATGTCTTAGTTGAAAAAAGTTTCCCGTGTTCTTTGACCTTTCAGTTGTTTCGAAGACCAACTTTAGACTTATTTTGTCAACATGAAGAAATGTTGATGTTATCGTGTGATGAAAATTAATATCTATGGTTGTGTTGAGTTATTTGATTTATTTTGACCGAAAAAAAGCTTAGATATAAAAACTGCCTTTTCTATCGTGCCTTACATCCTCTACTTAAGGGAACACACCTAGCAGTGGCTGCTCGTGTATAGGCACTGCGGAACTGCAGCACCCCCTATTTCCACTTGATATTATCGATAAAATTTAATATAATGAGTCCTTTTTTCTTTCATTCTTTCTTTATTTTTGTAGTACAATATATGTTCCTTAAGCTTAATGTCAGTACTTCAGTAGCCATCCCACAGTTTATGAAAAAGATACAAAAATCTTTGTATGGAACTGTGCGCCTCACAGTGCCAGCGGTGGGGTGTTTGACTGTTGTGCGCATACGCACATAGTAGGAGGGTGGGGAGGAAGGAGTGACTGCCAGGTAGAGAGAGCACTGTTGCTCTTGCAGTGCCGGCTCGGGCATGATGGTGGAAGGAAGTTTTTTTACTTAGCATATGTTGTACTTAAAAACCGTGTACCATATTATTGAATGTGATAAAGTGTATAAGAGTGTAGAATTAGATTATAATTCTGCTTCGAGCTATTCTATTTGATTAATTTTTTTCTGTTCTTTTACTTAACAGAAAGACTAAATGCACTTGCAGTACTTTCAATGGAGAAAAATGTCCTTAATTGTCATCCAGAGATCGAGGAGAAAATTGTTGAACTTTTTGCGTAAGTTAAAACAAGAAGAATGGATTTTATTTTGAAATGAATAGATCATGCTTGTAGTGTAAAAATTTAAGTTAAAGTAGATTTTTTTTTGTTAAGTTTTATTTATTTCCTTATTTTTTTTCTTTCTATACATGTTTTTTTACTTTTTACACAATTTTAAAACAAAAGTTAAACATTTTCTGGAGCAGCACCCCCACTAATTTTAGCTACGAGCCGCCACTGCACACCAGTCAAGCCCACTGACACTGAGCCAATCTTGGAATTAAATCTTAACGTCAAACGTATACTGACGTAGCTCAGAACTAGCCAATGCTTCGGTAGCTCGTGATCCAAACAAGCTTGAAACTGGTTTGCATTTCTTACGTAAATATATCTCCTGTTTCTTATTTACCTTTTCATCCAAAGAGAAAGTTGTAATCGTGAAAATTTTCACCTAGAGATTAGGACGAATGTTTACATTTTATGTGTGCCTGAAACAAAAAAATGCGGATTTTACAATTCTGTCTGTCCCCATCCCATGACCCTGGCTAATGATCCAAAAATGTTTGATGGTTTTTGTTAAAAATTGATATTTTGATATTATATTGCCATACCTCAATTTTTTTTATTTTGACCCTAACCTCTAAGTTAAGGGTAGTTTAATTAAGAAGACGTTTTCCCCCAAAATACATAATTTTAAAAAAATATTATTTTTTAGAGGTTTATTGATAATTAATTTTTGAAAAATTTTAATTAAAAAAGAATACATCCAAAACGATTGGTTCAAAATTGGTATTTGGAGCCTATTTTACATGATGAATAATAATTCATGTTTATTTTTCTAAAATAAATGTTAAGATACTTGTGATAAATATAAGAAAAAATTAGAACTTTCTTGAAAAGGCCCGTGTTGATTTATTTTAAAATGGATTGCTGAGAATTGTTTTTAATGATAAATAAGAGAATGTTTTTATTTTTACAAATTACAAATAATTTCAGGGTAGTTTAAAAATGATTGATTTTTGAAAATTTGAACCATGTTAAAAATATTTGAACAGTTTTGCTTAAAATTTATATTTCAAAAGTATTTATCGTGACTAACAAGATAATGTGTTTGTTTATTTGAGGAAAACCTACTTAAGGGTTCTTACTGAAATCCAAGCTTTGAAAATGTTATTCCAAGCTATAGTTCATTGTTTGAGAAAGTTTGTGAGATTTTGTCGTAACATTTAATTTACAAGATAGAGGAAATATTTGGAAGGTTTCTTCACCTATAATAAAAAACAAATACGCATTATAAAACGTGTTTAGTACAGCTGATGAGTTTATACACGAAACCCTATTCGAGGAGAGTAGACAGAAAAACTCGATGTGTGTGTAAGGGTTAGTCAAATGATTATATATATCTAGGGCTGGGCGTGTTAAATTCATTAGGAATAGTGTGTTGAATTAAGTTAGTTTGTAAATCATGTGATATGATACGTATACTTAGGACTCCAACAAAACAATTTACTGACATTCAGTGGGGGTGAAACCAGGGGTTCAGAGGGTGATTACCCCTAGAAATAAACCCCCGACCACTCTTGGAATAAATTTTCCGCCTCCAAATGTATTTGAATCAAACTCCAAATAGATTCCAAGGGCCTCAAATTTTCAAAAATTCCCACTTCAAATAATTTTTAAATCAATCCAATTTTCAAAAGTTTCGAGGCGTGAATCTGTACATAAGCCTTCTAGAAGAATCTAGATTTTTTAAATATCCAGGAAAGGCCAACTTAAAATATTTTTAGAGGCAACCAATTTTAATTTTTTTTTGGAAGGTGGACCACTTTAAAAAAAAGTCTAGGATCCATCAAAAATTTAAAAAATAATAATTCTGAAGCAAGATGACTTAAGAATCTAATTTTTCAAAATTTTACGATAATTAATAGACATAAATATAAAAAACGCTTTGAATGGCCGCGTGGTCTTTAACGCGCTACTCTGGTGTTAAACTAGACTGCCAAAGACGGGAATATCGGGGTTCAACCCCAGTCGGATGCACTGAGGGTGGGTTTCCCTAAATATTTTTACATTCTACCTCCACACAAATGCGGGTGCACTTCCTCCATACACATCTATAACACATTAGCGTAGTTAGTACATAAGCGTACAAACCAAACGGGTAGTAAGACACGGTTCTAAAAAAAAGCATTTCAGAAGGATGACACTGACCTAAATAACTTCTAAGGGGCATCAAAATTAAAAATTAAACTTCTAGTAGAGGAACACTTCAGATAAATTTTAGAAGAGCTTAATTTTAAAATAATTTGCAGACGAGGACCACATCAAATATCTTCTAGGAATATTTAATTTAAAAAAATATTTGATTGTATAGGATCCTTGAACCCTTTTTTGACTTGGGGGAGCAAGCCCCTCTAAAGATATTATTTTAAAAATATTAATGCCAGCCCTCCCCATTCCACAAATCAGTTTCTGCTGCCATTCCTTACATTACAGTGAGTACTGGGTCAATTCTGCACGTGAAAGGAAATCAGTGTTCAAGGTCTACCAACCTTCACCCTTCAACCTTAACCTTCACTCCATGTCGGAGCTTCATAGTCATCTAGTGAAGCTAAGTTAACACGTCCCAGTAACCTCCTGATAAATATGTCGCAATAAAGTTGTCAATATCAAGAGCAGAGCTGACCTCAATATTTTTTATTAAATTCCGCCTGCAGTCATACACAGTAGAATTGTGGTAGGAAGTACCGTATATAACCCGACACCTTGGCAGAGTAGTTAGCGTGTTTGTCTGCTGAGTTAAAGGTCCCGTGTTCGATTCCCAGCACGGTCGAAAAATTTATCACTGGTGAAATGTGGGTTTACCCTTTCACAGTAATGAACTAACGGCTGGGGATTGGATGTTATATATTAATATTTAGCACCGCGTCTTACTACCCGATCGGGTTATACGCTTTAAGTACTAATTACTCTAATGGATTTAGGACTTGGGAAGGTTGAATTAGAGGAAGTGAACCCGCATTTGCGTGGAGGGAGAGTGGAAAACCATTTAGGAACCCCCCTACCCCCGAGTTCACCCGACCGAGATTCGAACCTCGATGTCCCCGTCCTCAGCAGTCGAGCTTCAACACGACTAGCGCGTTAGCCGGCTACGCCACCGAGGCGGGTGATTGGATGTTGTGCCTGTCCTAATCTTAAGATAGATTATAAGACATATGAAGCTACTACAGATTCTGGCGAACCTGTAGGGGAAAATATATGGCTCGAATAAAAAAACAACTGACCCGACCCCCAGGCTGGAAACAGTAATGGGTGTCAAATCAAATAACCTTATAGAAATTACGAGGTTTTTACCAGTGAACATTGTTTATTTTTAAAATCAAGTCTTATTCCCGTTTGAGCTACGAATATGTACAAATTGCGCTAATGTGTTGGGAATGAGTAAGGCTGAATTTAGAAGAAGTATACACGCATTTGCGTGGCCAGAAGAGGCCAAGAAACAATTTTGGAAAATATACCCTAAGTACACTCAACCGGGATTCGAAACCCAATCTACACATCACCGCCAAACTAGTTTTTTGTGAGAGTGATGTCTTAGGACTTAGACCATTTGAGGACGTAGAAAGAGGTGGGTCTGGAATCGCCTGGAATTTAAAATAACCCCCTAGAGGTGTGTCTATGTTAACATATAGGCCTAGACTTTTACTGGTTCAAGGTAGGCCTATGGTAAAGTTTTCTAGCAATACATACATACATACATACATACACGTAATAACAATGCATACATAACATATATACACGTAATAACAATGCATACATAACATATATACACGTAATAACAATACATACACACATACATACATACATACATACATTACATATATACATACATACATACATACATTACATATATACATACATTACATACATTACATACATTACATACATACATACATTACATACATACATACATACATACATTACATACATTACATACATACATACATTACATACATACATACATACATACATATATACATACATATATACATACATACACACATATACACACATATATAAATACAACGTATTCCATTGTTTCCAACCGAAAATAAAATTCTGACATTTATATATGAAAGTAGGTCTACCCTTGACAACTCTTTTCTTTGCTTCAAATGGACAAAAAACCATTTTCTTAATTTTATTCTTCCGATCCAGTTTTTAATAAATGAATGAAGATAAAATCCAAAGTTTAAACATATGGCTTTTAGGTGCATATGTTGGTGCACAGGGGCTATTAATATTTAAATTTCATCCCTCTCCGTGTACTATAGATATCGTGCATCACTCATGATAGGCACAAACTCTTCATTGTATTAATACAGACTATCGTTGTGTATTTTATTTAATTCGTTTATTCTACATTGTTCCCTTGAGAAAAAAAACTTACATCTTTTCAAGGTTAACCTTGGTTATAGGCTTTATATTATGTGCATATATCTACATATTTAGAATAATGTATGTGTCCTTTTCGATCCAGCTCACCTAGCTTTTCCAATACAGTGATATGGCCCTCAGTTCACTGGGTTTGAAGACTCCTGTTCTAAGGCATCACTTTTGAAATAGACTGTACTGCCGATGACGAGTATATGGGGGTTTGAATCCTGGGCACTTAAGTTTGTTTCCCTAGATGGTTTTCCAATCCTTCTCGACGCGAATGTAGGTACATTTATTGTAAATACAAACTCTCACATCTTTATGAACACATTAACGAAATTTGTTCATATGCGTATAGTCCGAACGGGTAGTAAGACGCGATGACAAATAATCTAAAGTCTCTATCGTGTTTTACTTTCTTATATCAAAGAAAGTATTATAATCGTGAACATTTTCGACTTCAATATTATGATGAATCTTTACTTTTTATAAATGGCCAACTCCCCCTCCCCTCAAAATTATGTCCCTGGCCATAGATTTGAAACGGTTTGATGGATTTGGTTATTTATATGTTACAGGACAATACGCTGTGACTTTTTTTTATTGTGACCTTCACAAATTAAGGGTAATTTACTTATGAATGTCGGTGACCTGGTGGTCTAGGGGTAAGGTGTCGTCAGACTTCTGTGCTGGCGGCCGGGGTTCAATCCTCGGTCCCGGCACAGATTTATCTGATTACCAAACCCTTCCTTCACCTCTGACAAGACATCTTGTGAATGTGGGGAATGCCAGGCCTCCACTGTGGTTCGGATTCCACGTTAAACTGTAGGTCCTTCATTTCATCTCGCAATCACCCTACCATTACACATTATCGTAAGTGCGTATAACCCGAACGGGTAGTAAGGCGCGGTGCTAATAATAATAATAATAATACTTATGAATGATTTTTATTCATTCCAAAATTTTCAAAAATGGCTCTTTCGACTGTGTTTAAAATTGATATCTAGGGAGTGTTTTACCCCCCAGATAACAATGTGTACTTGTATTTTGCGTTACAATTCGTCAAGAGGTGGTTTTATTGACGAGTGATTTTCAAAATTTCGAAATATTTCAAAAATAGCTCTCCACGATTTTGTTTGCAATGAAAACCTAGGGAATGTTTGATACGAAAAACACAACTGTTTATCTGTTTTGGGGGGAAATTGATACAAGGGGAATTTACTGATGACAGTTTAAAAAAAAAAAAAACTTTGAATATTTTAAGAAATGGCTCCAACGAGTTGTTTCAAAATGGGTCTCCATTTTTTTTAGCTCCAAAATCCATTGATTCAGCTCGCAAATTGAGACATACTGACTTAGCAGTCGCCTTCTGTTGGCGATGAGAGTACCAACTTTTGCAGATAGTGTGTGTCGTGTAGTTAGCAATAACAAACCCTCCAGCCATCAATCTCAGTTTTTTAGACCAGAACCGTTATGTTACATTCAAGTAGCTAGTTATTTGACCTATTACTAGGCTGATTTTACCCCAATCCAGATATGCTGAGTCACAGAAAAATTCAGGACGTGCCGGGGATCAAACCCGGGACCTCTGGATTTGTGGCCAGGAATTCTGACCACTAGACCACAGAGGCGATCTTAATTTTGATATATTTTAGATAAGTACATATATTTGTTTTTCTTTAAAAAAACATAATTTAGAGTAATTTACAGATGACTTGAGTTTTACAAAATAATTTAATTCATTTGAAAATAGCTTTACGATTTTGTTAAAAATAGGTATTTATAGGTTATTTTACAAACTAATAAACAATGTTGGATGGTTCTTCTGAAATAAATTAATTTAAGGATAGTTTACTCAATATAAATGTTAGAAAATTTGAAATATTTTGAAAATGGCCTTTAATATTAGGTTCAAAATGGGTATTTGTGATTAGTTTGTCATGATAAATCAGAATTTATTTTTATTTTTACAAATATAAACAATTCGAGGGTAGTTTATGAATAACTTATCTTTAAAATTTTATTTTCAAGCTTTAATGCACTAAATGGGAAAATTTGTCTGATTGTGTCGGATTTTTTTTTTTATATCTGTTTTCTTATCAAGCCTCAACAAACCTTTGGTCCAGGGTATGTTATTTACTCTTATATCAACTCTACAAATAAGCAACTATTTTCCACGGGCTGTGTTGATTGAAACACTCGAAACAAAAACAATTCCATAAAACTATAGAATGCATAGAACTAGTAGTGTTAAAAGATAAGTCACAAATTACACCAACGGGGATTTCTCAGCAATTCTAGGGTTAGAACCCAGGACCCTTTGTTTAGTAGACAGATGCGCCACCATCTTAGTTAAGGTGTCAGACTGCAGTTTTTAAATAAAATTGGGGGTAAGGGAGGTGGGGGGGGG
>CABFOV010004355.1:0-37831 GCA_902141375.1 Timema poppense | reverse complement strand
ATTTATCTGATTACCAAACCCTTCCTTCACCTCTGACAAGACATCTTGTGAATGTGGGGAATGCCAGGCCTCCACCGTGGTTCGGATTCCACGTTAAACTGTAGGTCCTTCACTTCATCTCACAATTACCCTGCCATTACACATTAGCGTAAGTGCGTATAACCCGAACGGGTAGTAAGACGCGGTGCTAATAATAATAACATCGATTACACCCGTATCGGTGAACACTTGAACTAAGGTGTCAGCCGTATTTTTTTTATGGTCCACCGGTGACGGAAAGGTCAAGGTTTATATCTCAAACGGATGTACCGAGGTATTTTTTTCTTCTTAGATGGCTTCCCACTCTCCCTCAACGCAAATGCGGATGCTGTTCCTATAAAACCGTATCTGCTCCATCACTACCCTATTATTGAAAATAAGCGGATATCTCACGGACGGTTAGTAAGACGAGGAGCACCTAAATTAATTAGACCAACACAATTCGACTAAAGTNTGAGTGTTAAAAATCCGTAGCACAACTTCCTTCGGAGGGGATGTAAAACCGTCTGTCTTATGTCGATTGTGGCATGTAAAAGAACCTTGGAAGATTTGCGAAAATATCTTTACCTGAAAAATTAGTAGGTACTTTCACTCCCGCTCATAGAAATTCAATATGGAAGTTAACGAGGAACCACCACACTTTCTGAACTCCTTAACTCCCATAGTAGATGGTTATTCTACCAGATGGTGCAGAGAGCACTAACCAGCCAAAGGGCTGAGTGCATGCACAACGCTGGATGGATAGAATCACATCAAAACAACCTTTGGATTTTTGACTTAAAGTAGGTTGAAAATGGATGCAAGAAAAAGCCAGTGTTTTTTTGCAGTTTTTGTGGCAAAACATTTTTTGTTGTTGCCAAAATCAATCAAATATTTCTCCAGTAGAGACATATAGTTTAATTTTCTTTACATGTTGATATCGACAGTTCTTGAATATCTGTCATGAGCATGGTGGCATTATCTAACAAACTTTTTAAATGAAGATAAAAAGTTGTCATTAAATTTCAAAACACCCTTTTTGAGGTCACCATGCGAAGAAAATTAAAATTCTATATTTGTATTTAAACAATGTTTAATTTATTTTGTCCAAATAAAAGTTTTGCAAATAAGGCCTATTCTACACTAGCGGTTAAAACGCTAGCAACCGCGCCTTTGAATGAAACCCTTGTTATCGAGTTAGAAAATAAGTTTTCGTCTAGAGTCTAGACAAACGTTTTGACCGCTACCTCTTGTGGCGTTAAGACCGCCTAGCGGTAGAAACGTAAATCAAACTACACCAGGCGTTATTAGAAAGTTGTGCCTCAATGTCACAAGTCTTTCGGCAGGAATAATAAATACTTTTCCCCAAGATGGGGTCACGTTTTGCAATATTCTCATTCAATAAACCAAGTAGTTCATCAAATGAAACCACAGACATTCTATAGTACAAAAATAACTTCTCTGGGTACATTCTGTAATTCATAAACATAATATGAAACTAGGTGACCTGGTGGTCTAGGGGTAGGGTGTCAGACTTATGTGCTGGGGTCCGGGGTTCAATCCTCGGTCACAGCAAAGATTTATCTGATTGCCAAACCCTTCCTTCACCTCTGACAATACGTGTATTAATCACAACTTGGGAATGTGGGGGATGCCAGGCATCCACCGTGGTTCGGATTCCACGTTAAACTCTAGGTCCTCCATTTCATCTCACAATCACCCTACCATTACATATTAGCGTACGACCCGAACCGGTAGTAAGTAGCGGTCATAATAATCATAATCATAATAATAATAGTATGAAACTGTCCTGTTGAGAGACGGTTCGATGATGTAGGGTGAGTCCACCAACGTATCTTTTGACATTTTTTTCTTTTTTTGCGAATTTCCTCCAACAAAGTAATTCCCGCGATACAGCTGGTCTGTACAATGTCCATTTTCAAACCATTCTGCACAAGTGGAAGCAACAACCGCGGCATTTAAACCGCCAGTGAAGAATCAGTAGCGTTATGGTAGCTGTTTAACAGTTGCGTTTTGACAGTCGGGTGGAGATTCAAAAGCTTGAGGGCGCAAGTTAGCGGCGAAACCACCGCGTGTTAACCGCTAGCGTATAATCGGCCTTAGACAACTGCAAAAACGCTGGCTTTTTCTCGCGTTCCTTACAATCTCACTTTAAGAAGAAAATAAACTAGACTATATTCAAAAGTGGTGAATGTCCGCCTCTCTAATGCTCTCGTTAGTTATATTATTATTATTATTAGTTATACTATTAATTTTGAAATTTCATTAATTTTAATATTTTTATTTTTCATATAGATACAGTGTTGTGATCATGAATGGGGGAAGGGGGGGTAATCTTGAGGTTATGATGGATATTTATGTTTTCTGTGTGTTCCCGAACATAGAAAAGTCAGTCTTACAATGTCTGACTGGTAATTTTAATTCGAAAAAAAAAAAAGTTTAAAAACTATATATGGGGAGTGTTTGACATGAAAAAGAATCCTATATATTTGGTTTTTAGTGGAAAAATCAGTTTAAAAGTAGTATATTAGTTTACTGATTAAATATTTTTGGATTAAATTTTTTTAATGCCTTTAACATTATGCTCAAAAAACGTTTATAGGGTGTGTTTAATACGATAAATATGAATGTATGAATTAAAATAAGTTAATAAATTATGAGATTAGATTACTTAAAACAGATTTTTGAAATTTATTTCATAAACTAATCTAATCTAATTATGCGTGATCACATTTTTTAATTAAATTAATACACTTTGTTTTTAAGTTAATAATTAATTTAAAAACAATACTAGTACAATTGGGAGGAATAACTATTTATTTAATTTATTAAAAACTGTTTTGGGGGAGAATGGGGACAAGTGTTTTATTATAAGTAAAAAGATTGACACCCCCCCCCCCACTGCAAATCAGAAGTAAAAAAAGTTTCAACAAAAGCCGTTTAATACCTATATAAATTATGGTGAACTTGCGTAACCTACACAAAAAACAGTGCCTTTAGTTGTATCTTTAAAGTTGCACCATCTTTTTGTGACATGGCAAAAAATAAATAAAAAAGGAGCTGTATTCGATGAATGCGGCCAGAGAAACAAAATGAAAGTTGAAGAACAATGTACTGTACATAAGTGAACGAACGGCCTTCACACCATTAGTTAGAGCATGCTGGTGGGAAACAGAAAATACCCAAATATTTGTTCGCGGTCAACATGAATAAATATATTACTATATTATGAAATCGGCATTGATGTTTCAGTCAAAAAAATGACTTCTGCAGGTGTGCGCATGAATAGGAATGACAATTTTCACTTGACATATCTATAGTGTGATATATCGCAAGCTAGATATATTGAAAGTTAGGATCTATTCAGAAACGGTTAGCCAAACCTTTTTGAATTACGTACCACCACCAACATTTTCCGTGATCTGGATTGCCACTGAGAAGACGAATATTTACTAGCTAGGTACATGTTTAGCGGTGCGCAGGTATATAGTTTATAACACAGGCTGCATGGCTATATGAGGTTTAAATCAGTGTTGCCACCCCTCCAGCCATTGTTTAAATCTGATTTAAGTTTGGTAAGGACTTGGCCATAAGTTTTTATGAGGCCATATATTTTTCAGACTTTAATATTTTTGCTTTGTTTAGTTTCTTCCGGCGTACCATCGGGAATAATAATTGTACCTACCACTGGTGGTATGCGTACCATGATTTAGGAACCACTGGTCTATTGAATTGTATTAATCTGTGCAAACTGGGATGGCGTTATTTTGTTTGATTTAGAAAAAATACAGCAAATTAAAAATATTTAGTAGGAAATAATATTATGGCTGATTTTTCGTATATACTAATAGAATACTTTAAATATAGGCTTTACCTATTTACACAACCCGGAACATCATTTTGTCTTTGTCTTATTCCAGTCTGGGCTGCCCGCGTATTTACATTAATGGGGTAGTAATTGAGGATGTAGATTGTAGACTCTTAGAGGAAATGTATCCGCAGATGCGTGATGGGAAACTATTTATAAAAACAAATATAATACATCCGACTGGGGATCTAACGCTGACGCATCAACGCACCAAACAATGTTGATACCCTAGCCTGCATGCCCATCAATTTGGAGTTGATGATTGTTAATTAAAACAATTAACATTTTAAATTTCACAAACCGGTGTTGAAAAGTTTTAGTACACTTAAATCCGTCAACACTTTTAAGTAAATAGTTTGATTAGTAGTATTTATATATTATTTTATTGATTAATTACTATTACTACCTCGATCGGTGGCCACGTGGTCAAAGACGATACTCTCGCAGTAGACTAGACTGCCGATGACGAGGAGATTTGAGGTTCGAATCTCGGTTGGGGGTACTGAAGTTTCTTTTTTTTCCAAAATAGCTTTCCACTCTCCTTGTAAATGAGGATACACTTCCTCTAAATATAACCTTCCTAATCCTTAAAAACCATTAGTGTAATTAGTACATAGACGTATAACCCGAACGGGTAGTAATATGCAGTGATACATTTTTTTATTAATATTGTTGGGTCTTTAACGTGCACTTTCTAAATCGACTGATTCTAACAGCACATGACTTACAAACTACCTTAATTCTATATAAAATATACAATACCTAGTCTTCCAACCGTTAATTTGTTACCTCGCAAGATGAAGCTCCAATTTATCTTACGATATTTTTTTTTCCATCCATACTGGGATTCTAACATAAGACCCTTATTCTGAAAATTGAAAAATGACACCTGGACATGAAAATCGAGCCGGGATCTTTGATTCCCGTGTCCAGGTGTCATTTTTTCAATTTTCAGAATATGATGTCTAGATGGAGTAATCCTCACTAAAAGCTTTGGCTATTTGATTCATAAAACCCTTATCTCAATGGGCAGACACATTACCTACTGTCGAAGTGTTTCTCATTTAATTATGATATAAGAGATTAGTGTTTAGGCTAAAGAAAAGGGGGAGGTGGAGTGGAAGTTTGGAAACGTTGCCACAATGGACGTGAAATGGTTGTTTTACAGTAGACCAGTAGTTCTTAACCTGTTATTACTCGCAACTCCCTAAATATCCTAAAATATTTTCTCGGCTTCCTAGTTTTTACTACTACTACTACTACTACTACTACTACTAATAATAATAATAATATTTAGCACCGCGTCTTACTACCCGTTCGGGTTATACGCTTTAAGTACTAATTACCCTAATGGATTAGGAATTTGGAAGGTTGAATTAGAGGAAGTAAACCCGCATTTACGTGGAGAGAAAGTGGAAAACCATTTAGGAAAAACCACCCCCAGTTCACCCGACCGAGATTCGAACCTCGATCTCCCCGTCCTCAGCAGTCGAGCTCAACACGACAAGCGCGTTAGCCAATTACGCCACCGAGGTGGGTTTTCTACTAACATAATATTCATTAAGATTAATTCTAAAATAGTGGCTTTATTTACTAATTATAACAACAAATAAAAAAAACATAAAATAACTCATCTAAATGTATTTAATGGGACCTCTGCTGTTGAACACTTCCCACTAATTTGTCTATTCTTGTTTTAATTGTATTACTTAAAGCTTTTCGCATGCAGGTGTCGATTTGGAGTCGATTTCGCTGTTTCATTTTGATATTTTGAATGGTTGAAAATCCCTTTTCGCATAAATAAATATAAACAAAGGAAAGTAAATTTTGAATGGTGATGGTAAACAGATGGGATTTTTTGTATTATCCTTGAGTTCTACTATCCGTGTTCCCCCCTCCCCCTCCATCAACCACGGAAAATCGAGAGTCTTTTGTACTTACGCGTTTACGATCACCGAATTCTTTCTTCCAAAACGTACAATTTAAGACAATTGACTTAGTAATAAGCAAATAGGATTTTAAATTATGTTTTCAAGGCCCCCAAAAAACCTTTCACGGCCTCTCTGTTCAGAGTCACTGCAGTAGACCTTCCCATATCCGACAACTGAATATCTGTATATCCGTATATCCGTCTGTTCGGTATATCCGACCGTCCCTCTCCAACGCTTGTTTGTGGGTTGACGTGGCGCCTCAGTATATAGAACAGCACCCTACTTCAACGGCTATGGACATTTTGTGGCTAAAACAGAAGAGAGCCTTAGCACCCAAGGCTAGGATGTCGTCTTTAAAACAGAGAAATATTAAATACTTGTTTCACCAGCAAAAAAAACTAGGTTTTCTGACCAAATATTTCATTTTGTGTTGCCTCAGTTACATTATTGTAAACTGTATGTAGAGGATACACATTTTTTTTTAGGAAACCATACTAATTAATGTTTTTACTTTATTTTGTGTGTTTTGTTTAAGTTTTTTTATTGTTCCTCCTCTTACTAACCGAACTTTTTTAATGTGTGTGTTCCGACCATGTCCTAGTTCCATGGGTGACGGAGAACGCAATTATTTGCTAAAAAGAATCACGTTTTGTCTAATAATAGTTATTAGCTAAGAGGAAACAACACTCATAAATTAGGTGATTATTTTATTTTAACGGCACTAAAAGGCTCGGTTTACAAAGTAGATTTTTGGAATGTGTACGATTAAAAATATAAAGAGAACAAAACAGAAAAGGGAATGAATGAAACGACATTTTGGGGAATGTATTCTCTATCTTTGAGGTTATGGAAGTAAAGGAGAAATAAATTAATAACTGTTAACAAGATAATTTTTTTTAAATCTTTTATTGTATAATCACAAACTTTAACTCAATTTCCTAGTTAAACCATGCAAAGTATTGTTAACGTTAACTTGTAACTTGTTACAGTATATTTTCATACGAATGGACATATATGATAGCTAGAAAATTTATCAAATCTACTTTAACGTATTCATACGTCAAGCAATGTGAGCTGACACTTTTGATAGATATTATCAATACCAATGTATAATATAACACAAATAATACAGTAAAATGATATCAATGTTGATGACAAAAAAAAATGTTTGTATTTTCTAAAAGGTGCTCAAAGCGTTTACTCGGAAGAAAATCAAGGTATAGCATTTCGTCACTGCAATAAAAAGTCGTTCTTGAGAACATGTTCACAAACAACGTTGACAAACTGCCTCATTGATAAACTCCTGGGTCACCTGGCGGTCTAGGGGTAAGGTGTCAGACTTCTGTGCTGAGGGTCCGGGGTTCAATCCTCGGTCTCGGCACAGATTTATTTGATTACCAAACCCTTCCTTAACCTCTGACAAGACATCTTGTGAATGTGGGGAATGCCAGGCCTCCACCGTGGTTCGGATTCCACGTTAAACTGTAGGTCCTCCATTTCATCTCACAACAACCCTACCATTACACATTAGCGTAAGTGCGTACAACCCGAACGGGTAGTAAGAAGCGGTGCTAATAAAAATAATAATGATGATGATGATGATGATAAACTCCTGATGTCCTCTACGAGTCGTGTTTTAATATGTCAATGAAATATCTCGTTAGCCTAAGTGGATTATTAATATACATATAAGAGTCACAGGAAAGCATGTTTATTGAATTGTATCGATTAAAATTACGTCACAATTTTTTCAATATAAAAAAATCTTCTCATTGTCTTAGCACAGGAGTATCTGCTAGATTTGCAATAAGCATATTAAGTGTTAAATACTGTGCTCTATATGGTTCCAACAGGAAGTTGAGATTAAATTGGCGTTTCTACAACAAAGGTAAATATAATTATAAAACTTGATAACCAGATATTTTTTTACTTTTTTCACCTTCAATTCCATATCCTCAAGGTATTTGTACAACTTCCGAGCTTGCTTCGACTTCATCACCCACAATGACCTTCGTTTCTTCAAAACATTTCTAAGGAAGAAGAAAACTTAAATACATTATGAACAGATTTGAGATTTGAAATATCTCATTAATAACGTCCTCTTTTCATTTGGGTGCCCGATAACCAACCCTAGCTACAGCACTACCGGGGCACCATAGGGACTTAGATGGTTGGGATGGACCCCGAGGGGTAGGGGTTGGAATGGGGTGGTTCGTGGGGAGTAAGACTGGCAAGTTAGTCTAATAATATATATTTATTTATCTAATCAGATGACTAAACTACTACATAGGTAACCAGGTAGATCTCCCGTGACGAGGGGGCACGCACGATAGCGGGACTCGGAAAACCTTCCTAAAGACACGCGATCGACCCTCCGGCGGGGTGAACAACCTAATCACATTTTATTGCCTCCATGGTTTAGTCAGTCGTTGCTAGATGCCGACTCTCATGAATTCCGCATGGCCCGAAACACTCAACAATGTGTTATTACTACTACCCAAACTTGCTGATCTAGATATTCCACCAACCAGGAAGGTCCATCGGTCGCATCGTGCTCACTCGTCAACAGGATGCAAGCTATATGAGATATATGCTCTTCTCAGCAGGATGGCAAGCCAACACTCTTGACTTCCAAGGAAATGTACAAGCGTGGGTTAACCTCTTGCCTGAATAAACCCTAAACTAATTATGCTCTTACACATTCAACATATCATAGCTCAACGTGTGCTCATTTATAGATAGACCTACTACCATCTTTAGTGGCCGAATCGTCTAAGGCGACACAACACTATCGTGTTAGACTGACCTGCTGAAGACGGGAAGATTGGCGTTCAAATTGCAGTCTGGTCTATTGAGGGTGGTATTTCCTAGATATTTACCACCCTCCTTCCACGCGAATCCGGGTGAATTACCTCTGAAATGCCTCCCTACCCCATTAGAGTAATTATCATATATACGTATAACCTGAAGAGGTAGTAAGACGCGATGATAGAAAAACCAAAAGAGATAACAGCTACTAAACAGGATTTTGACAACAACTAGTATAATAATGTAGTGCGTCTAGGCTACACCCCTCTTAGCCTCTGTGGTCACCCGAATTTACATCCTTTCCATGGAGACGCTTTACATGTCCCGATGGGATGAGATGAGATGAGGGTGATAGTGAGTATAAGGGTGTCGAACCATTGGAAACACCTAAAACCTGACTTAAGCCTAACTAACCAAACCCTGACGACCGTTTGGGGGTGATTCCCCTTTCGGGAAATATACCCAAAGGTACCGGCCGAGAATTGAGCCCAGGACCCCTAGACCCGTACCCAGGTCCATTGACCACTACACCATGGGGTCGGTTACAACATATATAACGTATATAGTAAATTCAGATATGCAAGCATAAAGTAATATAATGTGCTTTAACATATGTTTCTTAAGGCTTTCTTTTAATCTAAAGTCATTAATGGGTACAGTAGACCCGTGGCTTCTTTGGTGCTGACTGACAGCTCACAGCTGACTTCTGACAGTCAACATTTAGGTATATACCTAAATTTTGACCGTCAGAAGTGACAGCTGCTAAACACATGTTTCTGCAGATCATATGGTTCGGCGTAGGGATATATAATTTGGTCTGGTAACTTTTCAAAGCTGTCAGTCAGCACCAAAGAAGTCGTGGGGCTACTGTAGTTTAAAATTTGTATTATTATTATTATTATTATTATTATTATTAGCACCGCGTCTTACTACCCGTTCGGGCTATACGCACTTACGCTAATGTGTAATGGTAGGGTGATTGTGAGATGAAATGGAGGACCTACAGTTTAACGTGGAATCCGAACCACGGTGGAGGCCTGGTTTAAAAATTAAGAGTAGTTCTATGCGACAGCAACAAGAACTTTATCTTCTACTTTTTCGTATGTTTCAAGCTTAGACTGTTCTTCGCGTCACAATCTGATATCTCGGGCATTTCCACGTATTCATTGTCCTCTTTATAGTGCTCACTAAACAAATCCCAATTCTCCGGCACTTTCTCCATTTCTCTTATCAATAGTTGAATATATGTATATGGAGTTGTTTAGTGAGCACTATAAAGTGAACAATGAATAAGTATATATATATATATAATTTTAGCACCACTTCTTACTACCCGTTTGGGCTATACACATATACTAATTACGCTAATACTTGTAGGAACGAGGAAGACTATATTTAAAGGAAGTGTAACCACATTTGCGTGTAAGAAGAGTGGAAAACCATTTTGGAAAAAACCTCAGTACGTGCGACAGGGATTATAACCTCAAACTCCGCGTCATCGGCCATCCAGTCATATGCGTATAACCTGTTCAGGTAGTAGGATGTGGTGCGTGGACGGATTAGGGAAAATTGCACCCCCTATCAATCATCACACAGTTTGATGGGAAAATTGCACCCCCCTATCAATCATCACACCGTTTGGTAGGAAAATTGCACCCCCTATCAATCATCACACCGTTTGGTGGGAAAATTGCACCCCTCCCCTATCAATCATCACACCATTTGGTGGGAAAATTGCACCCTCCTATCAATAATCACACCGTTTGATGGGAAAATTGCACCCCCTATCAATCACCACACCATTTGGTGGGAAAATTGCACCCCTATCAATCACCACACCGTTTGGTGGGAAAATTGCACCCCTTATCAATCATCACACCATTAGATGGGAAAATTGCACCCTCCTATCAATCATCACACCATTAGATGGGAAAATTGCACCCTCCTATCAATCATCACACCGTTAGGTGGGAAAATTGCACGCCTCTATCAATCATCACACCGTGTGGTGGGAAAAATTGCATCCCACACACTGCTTTACACAATTACAAAATAAGTACGCCCAATGACCTAACAAAGTGTTTAAATAGTCTAGCCTACATTCAAAAAATTGAGTAAAAGGTCATCAATAATTAGTTTGGTAACTTAAATTTATACGTTCACACCAAATGCTTAAAGATACACACTAATATTTATTTCGTTGAAAACCTTAGCCTAGCCTAACTTAACCTAACCTAAACAACAGGCAAAGAAACAGGTGTGATGAATCGATTCACTTTGACCTCCTCCAGACCTCATGATGTGTGATGAGTCGATTTGAAATACCCCCCTCCCCCTCCTAAATAAAAGGATGCGATGAACCGATCTACGCCGGTGAAAATGGTGAAAATGTTAAGGTTGTGAGAAAAGTGCGCCCACACAACCTTGTTAAAATTATTTAAGTGAGACAGACAAGGTCGTGTGGGTGCATTTTCCCCACCTATTAGTGTGAGGATTCATGTGAGGGTGCAGTTTTCCTCTTTTTTTTTCTGGGAAGGCGCAATTTTCCCGACACCGCTTAGACAAATTGTCGCTAGTGTGAAAAAAGATTTAATAACTAAGACGATGAACTGTTGTAATTATGAATGCTCGTTTGTGAGAACAGAAACAAATAGCTTCATATCAGGACTGATTTGGAAAGTCGAGTTATCTCTCTTCAATGACCCAGAGACAGAATTTGTGTAATTATGAAATAATTTGTATATTTTTTCTTACTAGTAATTCTGTAAACAATATGTCTCCTCCCCAGCGGTGTTTTTAAAAATTACCACAGTTTTAAGGTCGGAATTTGGGGAAAACAAGTTAAGGTTTAAAGAGTTAGCGGTTTATATGTATTAAAACTTATTTTTGTCAAAATAAATCAAATACGGCTCCAGTGGCAAGTTTGAGTTTAATTTTCTTCCCACGGTGTCAAGGGTGTCCTGGAATTTAATGACAACTTTTTCTCTTCATTTAAATGGTTGTCATCTAATGCCGCTATGCTCATAACAGATATTCAACAACTGTTGATATCACCATGTGTAGAAAATTAAACTATATGTTTCTATATTTTGACCAAACAATGTTTTTCTGCAGAAACACTGCCCTTGACTCGCGTTCTCCTTAAACTCTCACCTTAACATTTCACTCTCATTTCCAAATGAGATAATATTGTTTGTCGTTGATAGCCTTGGTGTTGAATTCAGACAGCACCGTTGGGCACTCAGACAAAGGCACCAGTCTCATATTGTCTTATTTTTATGATTACTGGGAGGTGAGTCTTCAATTCCTGGCAAGACATAAATAGTTAAAAAATAATCTTTCCCCACTCTCCCTCAATTCAAATGCGGGTAGCTTTCCTCTAAATTCTAACCTATTAGTATAGACACAGACGGGTAGTTAGACAAGGTACGTGCAAAAATTACTCAACCAAACTTAAGATAAAGAAGGAATTTGTTCACATATTGTATAATATTAATTTACCTGCCTCGGTGGCGTAGTTGGCTAACGCGCTAGTCGTGTTGAGCTCGACTGCTGAGGACGGGGAGATCGAGGTTCGATATCGAGGTTCGAATCTCGGTCGGGTGAACTGGGGGTGGTTTTCCTAAATGGTTTTCCACGCAAATGCGGGTTCACTTCCTCTATTTAAACCTTCCAAATTCCTAGTCCATTAGTGTAATTAGTACCTAAAGCGTATAACCCGAACGGGTAGTAAGACGCGGTGCTAAATATTATTATAATAATATTAATCATGATGATCTTGATGAGACTGACCAACTACCATTCCATTTACGGAAATGTCACCATGTAAAATTAATGCTAGCTCCGCTTCATGGAATATGTGTGCAGTTATCGGACGAGTTAGAAAATATATTAACTAAAAATAAGCATAGTCTTCACTGCTCATTTTCGTTTTCATTTTTCAATAATGTTCTGTAAAATTGAAAAAAATTTACCTCCTTTTCACTTTTAAACGAAGCTTTAAATAATGATTCGGTCAAATTAAATGAATGTTCTGACGTTCATTTTGTGTTTGAAAATGACACGGGAGAATTGTCCTTAAGAACGTGGTTCACGAACCCATCAATTCTGTGATACAGTCGGATAGAAATAGTAAATTTACACGAACACTATTGCGCTTGGATCATTTCTGATTAAACTTTAATGGAAATAAAGAGTTTTTGTTCGTTCACGGTAGGAGTTTACCTGGAAAAGGACTTTTTTCCCTACCAGAAATCTATTATATAGTAGGATATCGGTAAGAAAAAAGACCTTTCAGAGGTAAACTCCTCCCGTGAATGAAGTATAATAGAAGTTACTAATACTAAATATTGTTGAAATATTAAATTACTATTTTTTACCCGTCGTGGCTTCGCCCGCAATAATTGATAACATCTTTTAATTTTTAACTAAACTGTTTTGGTCATAAATCAAACTTTATTTTTTTCAAATATCTATGCGTTTTTCTTAGTTATAGATGTAAATAATTTTGCCATATTTTAATTTTCACTTTTAAATATTTCGTAATAAAATACATATATATTATTTAAGCTATCAATTATAAATTTAATTTAAAAAAAATTAATTTATAATTAGTAAGATAAATAAATTAAATTTAAAAAATGTCTAACTACATGGCTAAAACCACATCATATTTATTATTTATTAGTATGAAACTACGTCACACTAATTACTATTTACTTTAATTACAAAATATCAAATCACAAATTTTCAAATAACATTGTTTCAATCACATTATAATCATATATTTATTATTATTTAGAATCAAAGGTTGGGAATAGTCCTATTTGTTATTCCAGGACATTCTCTACCAAAGTACAAAGTTTCATTCGAATCCGTTCAGCAGTTTTGGCGCGATTGAGTAACAAACATCCAAACACACAAACTTTCGCATTTATAATAATATTAGTAAGATATTTGGATGAAAACTGCACTGGAAAGGCCGTTTTTGACCATTTTTAGGATGTCTTAACAGATAATCATTGTGGACAAATTTTCACGCTGTCATAATAGGGACATATTGCGGTTATTAACAAGAAACTTTGTCGCTTTGTCTCCCATCGTCACCGAGGAAAATTTCGAGTAACCGTTCAAATACGAATGCACTGCACACATTTCTGGCCTACCGTAGGAGTTTTATTTTCCCCTGGGCTCTGCTATGATCCACGTTCTTAGCATTCGATTCACACGCAAGGTTCCGCATGTTTAAATTTTGACATGATCGTGGATTATAAACGCCCATGGCCGATTTTGAGGATAATTAACGCTATAGTTTTCCTATCCGTACTCAAGTAAGCTTTTGAGATCCCAAATAAACAGTCCGGGGGGCTCCAATAACTTGACCAGGTGACCTCAGCCCACCTGACCATGAGAGGTGACTAACCTGAAGTGGCCTCAAGTAACCCAGTCTATTTGAATTAATTAATGACAAAGTTTCCTCCTCTCAACGTACTATATCGGTAGAGGAGTTGAATAATTATCTGTACAGAGTAATTTGTTCGCAGCCAAAGGATGGAACTAAAACATGGTCGCACGGTGTCGTAAATAATAACTATGGTTACAACCGGTTCGCCATGGAAATAGTATTGTCTCACGATACTAAAAGTTACTATAGTCAGATCGGTATAGGAAGAGCCTATCTCACAGCATAAAAAAGGTTACTAATCATATTGGTATAGTAAGAGCCTATTTCTCACAGTTCTAAAGGTTTCTATTGACAGATTGGAAGACATTTATCTCACAGTTATAAAAAGTCCTATGTTCAGATCGATGTAAGAATAACCTAAGTTCATGGTTACAAATCTACTATAGTAAGAGCCTTATATCACAGTTCTTAAAGGTATCGTCATCAAATGCCCTGGAGCCTTTCTGAAATTTTAACATTTATTATATTTTGGAGATAGTAATAATATTTCACGTCTGTGCTACATCATTCGTAGCCCAGTTTGTGGAAAGATTATCCAGTAGTAGAGTACCATTACCCAGGGGACGCCCAAATGTACTAAAATTACATCCTTTCCATGGAGGCTCTTTCCATGTCCCAATGAGATGAAATAATGGTGATGGTGAGTATGATGGTGATAGTGAGTGTGATGTATAGTGAGTACGAGTGTGATAGTGAGTATGATGATGATAGTCAGTATGATGGTGATAGTGAGTATGATGATGATAGTCAGTATGATAGTGATAGTGAGTATGATGATGATAGTCAGTATGATGGTGATAGTGAGTATGATGATGATAATCAGTATGATAGTGATAGTGAGTATGATGATGATAGTCAGTATGATGGTGATGGTGAGTATGATGATAGTGAGTTTGATGATGATAGTCAGTATGATAGTGATAGTCAGTATGATAGTGATAGTGATAGTGAGTATGATGGTGATAGTGAGTATGATAGTGATAGTGAGTATGATGGTGATAGTCAGTATGATGGTGATAGTCAGTATGATGGTGATAGTGAGTATGATAGTGATAGTGAGTATAATGGTGATAGTCAGTATGATGGTGATAGTCAGTATGATAGTGATAGTGAGTATGAGGTTGTGGAACCAATAGAAACACAACCTAACTTTAGCCTGATTAACAAAACTCTGGTGACCATTGGAGCAGTTCCTCTTTCGAGAAACACACCCGATGTACTAGCCGGGGACCAAATCCGGTACCTCCTGGCTCATAGCCAGGTGCACTGAACACTACACCACGAGGCTGGTTATATTTTGGGAATAGTAACCAATTTATCAAATAGAAGGTGAAGAGATCATTTAAACGGTGTAGCTTGTGATCTAACCCTCACAAGAAGTTGTCACCTTGAGTTCCATGCCGTGCCTTAGATTAGTTATTTCCACGCAACGATATATTCGGCCCAAACTACTAACTTTCATAAAGAACGTCCATTTCCTCCTGGACGTCATCTAAGTCCCACTCAAATATCCACAAAAAGTTTCTCTGTTCACCTTGCGTGGTCTCAAAAAATAATCAAAGTTTCCCTGTTGGTTAAAAGTGTTTATTAATTCCCTAATACTTACACTCGCTCTTTTTTTCGACACCAATTATCAGAAATGATGTTTGCCCATGACCCGTGGAGATAATACCATGAGCTGACACGAAGACAGTCTCGTGATATAATGGCGGAGTATAGGACGGCCTTGACAAACATGGTATACGTGTGCCATTAAATTTATCTTTTACGAACATTACATTAAACCAACACACAATATGGCCCGATTTTATCAATGTTGCAGGAATACACATTTTGGGAATGTTACGTCTTTTCGGATTTAACTGCATTAAATTCAAAACATTTCATAAATGGTCAATCTTTTTTGAGAGAATCTTGATTAAAAATTCAAAAGTTTCTGTGATATATTATGTTATACTTTTGGTTTAATATACATTTAATTTTTCTTTTAGTAAAATAAAGTTAATAAGTTAGAACCATTTTAAACTAAGGAGTTGGTCATTTTGCATTTTGTTTTAAATATATGGCCCTCCCCCTCAATATTTTAAATGTCACTGTATCTAAGAGCTAATGAGTTTGACACGCCAGCCTTAGGGGACGGTCAGACTGGGCGATCGAGCGACTAAAATATAAAATAGAACACATTGGTTGTAATGAAAGGTGGCCAGACTGGAGCGTGCGAGCGACTGAGCGCGCGCGCTTGAAAGATATAACTGGTTCTATTTTTCACGCGTGCACGCTCGACTCGGTACAGTATAGTTTACAGGCGCTAGGCAATATTATTGCATGTTGATTCATTGAGTGCTAGGAAAACTTCTCATTTTGCCATTTTTATTACTATCGATAGGTTTGGCACACTTGCTACTAACGGCCTAATTTAATTGGTAAGATCATAAACCACACCTATATATAATGTAAAACTGATATGTTAAAATACTTCAATATTATAATTAAAGTAGGCCTTTAAAAATAAGAATCACCACTAGCGTGGAGAGAGGATGAGAAAACCATAACAATAAATCACTAGTCAAAAACCATTCTCAGTTCACTGAGCCAAGATTCGAACCTTTGCCTCCTTGTCAACAAAAGTCTATCAAGAGCTATTTGCTAATCCTGCGCTCGCTCGCACGCTTGTCAGTCTGGCTGAACCCTGAAGGACACCTATTTGATTCAGGGTGAAAAAAATGTTAACCATTTGTATTTGGACTCGTCCTGGTTTCGGTTTAGTAAATATCCAAGGCGATAGGATTGAGTGTGTCGTTTTAACCCCCTTTCACACCGGATAAACCAGACACAAAACATTAAGATGACTCTTATTTTCAACTTTAGATTTTTTTTTTTGCGCCAACCCCCAAATCGATTCCAATTAATAAAAAACGATCTGTAAAAAATGTGAGCTCAATCGGATAAAGGGAAAGGATGCCCTTGGGCCCTTAAAAATTAAATAATCATTTAATTGTGGAAAAAAAGTATATTTTATTTGATTATCTTCCAAGTTATTGATTCTATCAAAAAATATGTCAAACAAATACTGTAGATATAAACAAGAAGCACACATTATTAGCTAATACATTCTTTCGTATAACCAATGGTTTTCAAAAAATAAACCAAAAACTGGTAATCACTTATTCTAGTTACAATAATTGACATTGAGACAAAGTCTCTTTCTTATAACCAGGAAAGAGTAGGTGGTAATCGTTTACAATTTGAAGAACGTACTGCTTTTGTTCCTCATTTTTCGTAAACAATGTATTATAATCTTCCATTAATTTAACCCCCCTTTCTGCCACATCATTGACAACTCGCAATTTACTCACTATTTCCAACCCTTTAATGAAATTTTCATTTTTAAGCCATTTTGTTGGTTTTGTTGGTTTTGTCGGTAGAAATTGATCATCTAAGTCAAATCTTTAAAAAAAAAATAATTCTAGTTTCGGTGAAAAAGAATTGTTTAATTCCTGTCTTAACAATTTCCGGGATTCTGTCGACTTGTATTTGTACTCGCTCTACTTTTTTGTTCAATTATTCTGATTCACGATTAAAAGCATCAACCATTCTTTGTTTTGATTCGAATGACAAACTTGAATAAATAAAAAGATAATGCGGCAGCTTCAGGGCTTAAATACCATAAATGATTACTTATTTTTCTTAATACAGCACGAGATATATCACGGTCGACAGTTTGGTATTGAGAAAGCTTAGACAGAACCCTGAAATCCAGGTAGGGTGCTTTGACAGCAGAAGATGCACAAAACCATATTTCAACGTACATGCTGACAAAAAAAAATATACAAATATCACAGATCGCATTTTATTCTTCCACTGATAGTACAAATTCATTACGGAACAAATATGTTTAAGTAATAAATAGTTGTTGCCATCCATCTTGCATGAGGGATGGCCCCTGGAATGCGACAAGATATTCCACGAGGTGGTGCTTCTTCAAGAAATAGCAATGTTAATTCAAGAAATTCTATGTAATCCTCTCGAAGTTGTTGTTTTTTTAGAGTACTTTTAACCAAATCGAGAGTTCATGACACATCATCCTTTTTTAAATGTTTCCTGACATTCTCGTTTTCAATTCTGAATTGGAAATTATTAACATTAATTCCAGACCAGGAGTTTTGAAATCTTTTAAAAATAATCACATTTGGACCTGTGGATTTACCCTTACTTTTTCAACAACGCTTCTAAGAACAATCTCATACATATGCTGCCTGCAAGATAAATACAGCAGTTCTTTTTCTAACATATTTTATATAAAAACGCACGCGCCTTTCAAATGCCCAGTATTTGTTGCTGTCATATCGAAATAGCAATCTTGAAGACCCCATTCAAAAATGTATTCGCAAACAGCAGGTACTTGTTCTCTTCCGGTCCCGGATTATAATGCAGGTACTCCAAGGAGTTGCTCAGTACCGCCCCTTGAAACGATTACAGGAAGTCTGTCAACAGTGTATCTACCGTTTAACGTTGGGAGCAGTTTACCGTCACAGTGCAGGACAACAGCTTGCAATTCTGTCTCCTTAATTTGTTTTTTAAGTACAGTTGTCCTTTCTTTGCGTATTCTTTCTCTTGAGTTGTGAATAGACGGCCTGTTAATGAACAAATCTTGAACATCATGTCCCAGTGCCTCTGCAACAGAAATTATGATAATGAACTGCATTTCTCTCACCGACCTTGCATTCATCTAAGGCCGCGGCAAGCTTCGAATTCATTATCTCACGGCGTCACTTTTTCCCTTTTGCCACTGGTGATGCAAGCAGTTTTTATGAAATAAAAAAAAACAAGAAATTTGTTACCATGGATTATTGTTATCAATATCAGATTGTACAAAAATTTGCAAAATCAGTATTAAAAATGATTTAAATCAATGTTGTCTATATTATAATACCATATAGTATTACACTTTTAGAGTATTTAAATAAATATTGTATTTAAATTTGAAAAAAAAATGCATATTACTTACTTATTTGTTCAATATCAAGATTGCTAAGCTTTTTTTTTTTTCTTCGAGGCTTTCTCTTCTCGTTCTTTAGCTCTTTTTTTCTCTCTATTAAGTGCATCATAAGCAATTACATACACGAACCCTGGTCGTCCTTTTAACCTTTGATTAATTAAAAACCACTTATATTCTTCAATAATTATTATTTCTAAAGTGTTTGCATGTGCCATGTCAAAAATTCATCGAGTTTAGATTGAAAAGATATCTCTTTTTCCTTATGGGGGATCCGTTGTTCTTCCAGCGTGTTTTTATAACTGCCTCCATTCTTAGTACTAATGCAGTGTTTCACAGCCGGAATTCTTGCTTTTTCCCAGAAAATTAATCACTTCCTGCAAAGTCAATCTTTCACTTTCACATAAGGTTAACTTTACCACACGAAGATTAAAAAATAGTACACCTAACACTTGTTTATCTGTTGGTAATTTGCTTCCAGTTATTTAATTTGAATAACATCCAAGTAAATATATTTTTTCACAGAAATAGACGGAAGACATCGTGAAATTAAAATTGTCTTTCAACCGTACACATTCAGAAAGAGAATTGCGGTCTTTGAAAATAGCATCTGCTCACATACAGTTGTTGAGTTTTAACCCTGAACTGTTGGAGCTGCGAACTGCATAGTGGCAAACAGACTGTACGCATGCGCATACTAGTTCAAGGACAAGCGAAAGCTGTCAGTTATGTAGGGGAGTTGTGAGCAACCCCACGGTGCCTAATTTAAATATATGTATATATTTTAATGTTTTATGTAAGTTGGCAGCATGAATGTTTGTGTTTGTGGTAGTAGCAGAGAATGTATCAGCGGTATTCGTGGCGTTACTTTTTTTGGATTTATTTTTAATACCGTTAGTCGTAAGAAAAAAAGTGATGGATAGTAATATATGTCGATTTCTTAGAGCTATAACTTTTGTTTGACATATATTTTAATGTAATCAATAACTTGGGAGATAATACAATAAAATCGACTTTTTTTTTGCACTTAAATGATTATTTAAATATTTAAGGGCCCAGGGGCATCCTTTCTCTTTATCAAATTGAACTTTATCAATCTGAGGGTTCGCGCAAAAAAAAATTGAAGTTTTTTTTACTAAGAGTAAATAAGAGCCACTCTAAATTGTAACATACATCGTCGGTGATTGAACACTTGTTAAAAAGTGATCGCTTTCAGACCAGGTGGAGCATTCATGACACATTGCTGTAGGCGGTATGTTCCACGAGCCACACTGTGATTGAGTAAACTGGTTCTTTCTTTTATGATTCAAGTGCAGCAAGCATTTATTTGCTGTCGAGTCGGCAATCTGTAGACAACTTTCTTACCCTTCATCACACAATGAGGGATGACCAACACTTCAACATTGCTTTTGTAAGTATCGTTGAAAAATATCCGGTATTTTATGATTAAACGCGGAAGGATTATTCCAAAGCACAAGTAATAGACAAGCTGCGGAAGTAAATAGCAAGAGAGGTGCAAGAGAAACTAAAAGAAAATTAATTAATTAAGTAAGGAACAAAAGACGTATTTCGTCTTCTAATAATAATCGCCAGTTGCAGATCCTCTTGGTCAGAACACTTCATTACGACTGGATTCTCCCTTGAGCCATGTGCCATCCTTGCTGAAAACTTGTGTTGCATGTCTCATGCTGTATTATTATTATTATTATTATTATTATTATTATCATCACCGCGTCTTACTACCCATTCGGGTTATACGCACTTACGCTAATGTGTAATGGTAGGGTGATTGTGAGATGGAATGAAGGACCTACAGTTCAACGTGGAATCCGAACCACGGTGGAGGCCTGGCATTCCTAACATTCACAAGATGTCTTGTCAGAGGTGAAGGAAGGGTTTGGTAATCAGATACATCTGTGCCTGGACCGAGGATTGAACCTCAGACCCCTAGCACAGAAGTCTGACACCTTACCCCTAGACCACCAGGTCACCCCTCATGCTGTATGTTTCATGAAATTTTTTGCATGTTTCATGCATCGTCTGGTGTGAAAGCTGCCTTAGGTAAACTGTCCCAAGTTAGGTTAAGTTTTGAGTCATGACAGGGTTGGAAAAGAAGGGGGGAACGGGGTGTTTTTTGGATTCAGAAACACCCCTTCTCTCCAAAATGTTTTTAGCACCCCATCTTACCACCTCTTAAGGTGATACGAATATGTACTAGTTAGGCTAGCGAGTTAAAAAAGTAGAAGGTTGAACTTAGAGGAAGTGTACCTACATTTGCACGAAAGATCGTTTTAGATAAAATCCCTTCGGTACACCCGACCAGGATTCAAACACCGATCTCCTTGTCATAAGCAGTTTAGTCTAACACAAGAGCGACGGCTTAGACCATGCGGCCACGAAAGCAGGTCAGAATGTATCATTAATAAAACAAAATTATTCTCAACGTCATTGCTAGTAGTTCATTGGAGTCTTTAAAAATGCTTAGCTTCTACAACCAGAATTATATTTAAAAATAGTACTGAAAGAAAGTTTCAATTAAAACAAATCTTTATCATCTCCCATTAGGGGGATCTCCACCCCCGTTCCCAAACCAAATTTCTGGGCCCGGCCCTGAGTCGTAGTTAGTGTGTTTAGACAGTATACGTCAAACGCTACAATTTGAAAATATTTTTAGACGTAAACATAGCTGGAATTATCGTCGTGCTTGACAGATTAAAAAAAATAATTATTGAGGTGCAACTTTCATCAAACTAATGGTCTAATGCTCTTTCACAATATATTATACTACTGACTATACCCGGCAGTGGTTCATGACCTTTTCAGTCATGTGACCCCTATGACCTATCCGAGAACCTCTCTTTAACCCTTCTTAAAAAAAAGTGATGCGAATTAGCAATATTTATTGAGAATTTTTTTAAATGTAAATGTAAATTTTACAGGTAGAATATTAGTGGGAATGTTGGTAATGTTGTTAATGTACAATTATTTTTATATATCGAATTGCTACAGTAGCCCCATGGCTTCTTTGGTGCTGACTGACAGTTCAAAGGTGACTTTGACCATCAACATTTAGGTCTATACCTAAATTTTGACTGTCAGAAGTGGCAGCTGCTGAACACATGTTTTTACAGATAATATGGTTCGGCGTAGGGATACATAATTTGGTCTGGTAACTTTTCAAAGCTTTCAGCTGTCAGCTGTCAGTCAGCAGTGAGCTGTCAGTCAGCACCAAAGTAGCCAAGGGGTTACTGTAGTTCTAGACTAGAAGCATAACTGATAGTTTAAAGTAGGTATACATAAAAAGCCCGTTTGTCTTGTGTTAGGTTTACCCATATTGGATAGCCACTTTACCGAAAAGGAGGTAACTACCCCCAGGTTAAGAGCCACTAGAATCTGGGACGATCAGGGCTCGAATCTCAGTTGGGTGTATATTAAGTAGTATAGGACGGGTCGGAAACAGACGATATCTGCCTAGGAAAGGGACGGATAACGAGCTGAGGTTTGTCAGACGTCCGGGGGACCTAACCTGAGTGAGATTATCTTCAAAAAGTGAAAAAGTTTTGAATGTAGTTGGCTTTTATTTAGCTAGTGAATACTTACTTTTCAATTAAAGTTTTAATTTTCAAGTTAATACTCGTCTAATTGTTTTGACCCCACTCTGTATTTTGGAAGAATAGAAATTCTTTTAGAATTGACTCTCCAACAAAGATAAAGGTATAGGTACACAAACACTTAAACATATTTTAATCCGTACCGGTGGTCACACGATCTAAGACGTCTAGTTTGCAAAAGACTAGACTGTACGGCCACAGGTAGGTTGAGGTTCTAGTCCCTGCTGAATGTACCAAGAAGTGCCCCCCACTCCTAAATGGTTTCTCACATCCCCACCACTAAAATCCGGGTACAGTGGCGTGTGGTAGAGTGTTGCAAGAGAAGCAGACCTTGTTAAGACTGTACCTGTGATATGTTCTCGCCCATTAGGGCCCTATTTGACCAATCATACACATGCTCTGATCTGTGTGCCTTGATACCTGATCAATGAGTGTTCTACTGAGGGGTGTGATCAATTCACAGGTACAGTTTAAACTGATACTGCTTACCTGGGCAACACTTCACGATACGCCACTGACCTTACCAGTGAAAATAGGCCTACATATCGAAGGGTTATTAAGGTGGGATGGAAGGGGACGCGAGAAAAGGAACGTGTTTTTGCAGTTTTAGTAGCCAAACTTGTCACTACATTCCAGAACACCCTTGACAGATATTCAAGAAATGTTGAGGTCATCATGTGAAGAAAATTAAACTCTATGTTTCTACTGGAGCAATATTTTATTTATTTCGTCAAAAATAAAAAGTCTTGTCATAAAAACTGTAAAAAATAGTGGCCTTTTCTCACGTCTCCTTTCATACCAGCTTAAAAAGTGGACCACGGGAATGTTAATTTCAAACCTTAATGTCAGATTAACGCCCAGAATATAAAAATACCGCCAACATTAATTGCACCTCTCATAAAATGGCGGCATGTGTGACCAACTATGTGTTTCTAAGGTCGTCGTCCTTACGTCTTAAGGTCATTTGACATTGAAACATACATTGCACAATTTTAATAAGTCTATAACTTATAAGCTATAACTATTCAATTATTTCGAATCATTACAGTTCACGAGTTATAACGGGTCAAACTTGCTATTTTATGTTTTTTGCGTACCATTAATAAGGTATTGATTAATGTAGGGAGCCGCTTAAATTCAAGACATCCAAGAATCTAGTTTTTAATGGAATTATCGAAGAGCTATTTTCTTCGCCTTACTGACACCCGGACTAAGGGTTCCGTCTAATCTTGCCTGGTTTGACGATAACGAGGTGGTCGAGGTTCAAAACCCCGGTCAGGTGTACTGAGGAGTTTTTTCCCTCCATAAAGCTACAAATATATGAGCAATAAATATATTTTAAAGCGAGTGACCAATTATTACGATGGAATAAAATACACCCCGCAGGTTCAAGTGTAGTACCGTGTCGATTGTATGGGGTTCGCTAACAAAAGCTAGGGGGGGGGGGTTCAGACCCCTCCGAACCTGCCCTTTCTTTGAAACTTGACATAGTTAGCGAACAATGTTTTGATTAAGTAGATATGTTGTGATAATAGGTGGGGTAAGGGTAGTAAACCTACCTACATAATCTACAAACTCCACTTAAGCAAATTTTACAATAGAAAGTTTTACAAGGTGTATCTTGAACCTGTGATATGTTAATATTAATCTAATATTAAAATATTAATTAACTAATATTAGATTGATAAAAGATACAATTAAAACTGTAGTAAGAGTAAAAATTATAAACATTAGGATTTTATATGTATTGGTGTACCCCCTTTAAGGGGGTGTCCAACAAATTCCAGGGGGTCCATTTAATCCCAGGGGGATCCGGACTCCCCAAACCCCCACCTTTATATACCCTTGAGATGTTAAATAACTTTGTGAAAATACCTTTCCCGGCAAAATTGATAGGACCTTCGGCTTTCCCTCATAGAAATTCCCGTGTGCTTATACGATCAGTCAGCTCATAAAGTGTACATTATCTACATCAAATAAATAAAAATAAAAACATAAATCACAGACAAAGTAGTAAATGTCGCACGGTGAAAAGTGTACTTGAATAGGCCTTCAAGGATATTATGAGCACGACGCAACACGTTGTAGCTATCACAAAGAATCTGACGTTAAACTTTACGTCAAAAGTAATTATGACTGATAACACTGCGTGAGCAAAACCAGCTCTTCGTATCACTCTACAATATTTACTTTTTGTTTGTTAATTGTTATATAAAAATAATAGGTATGCTGTACTCTAAAAGTTGCAACGGAGATTTGGGGGCCGAGGACTCTCAACCACCGTTGTCCAAGAACGTCAAGGGATTATTTCAAGAGATATATTTGAAGATGTGTTCATATAAAACAGTGGTTCTATAACATTTATTATTTCTCTTTAACTGTATGATATCTTAAGACATTTTGAGCACCCCCCTCTTCCACTCCCATATTCTCTCTTCTTTTATTGGTCCATAACGATGATTACCATCCACTCAAACTGCAATAAAAGTAACGCCATGGTGTCAGCCCGCATTCAGGCTATACCTACCGAGTGGATACCAAACTGTTTGGCGAATTAGTGCCAACTCTTGCGGATAGAGGGTGTCATTTGGTCAGCACCACGATGACTCCAGCCATTAAGCTAGGCTTTCTATACCGGAGCCACTACTACTTTATTCGAGTAGCTCCTTATTTATCCACTCCAGGCTGAATCTAACCCGTTCCGGTCCTACTGCTTCCCAGATAATCTGGACGCGCCGGGAATCAAACCCGGGACCTCCGGGTCCGTAGTTAGAACCTATGACCACTAGACCACATAGGTGGTCCTCAAATTGTAATTATATCTACATGGTTAGAAATTTAAGTAAATATTAATGTCAGGGCTAAGAGTTGTATGGGCACATTTCTGAATGCATAAGAGAGACAGATTCTATTCAATTAGCCTAGTGTAATTAAAAGCACACAGTTAGCAATACTCAAAGCAAACAATCATAATAAGAGTAAAATGAAGTGATACATCGATCAAACGTCCATCAGATCTTGGTGAGAGGGAATCAGGTGGATTGTCCAACTCATGTTGCAATTAAAACTATTTTATAAAGCCTAACTTATCTCACACAATGCTGCTTGGAAACAAACGAGTCTCCCAACTTGAGAATTGATGCTCCAAAAGCTATTTAGATGCGTAAACTCTGACTAACATAGGGGAGATTATTTCGGACTATTAATACTCTATTGCTACTTCATTGATTTATTGCTAAGATATTTACACATATCTTATTCTGTAAGCAGCGGTGCATCCAAGGGGGAGAGGGGCAAACAGGGTATTTGACCCACTTCCCCCTCTTTCACCAACACCACAAATAATATTAATAGAAATTTAAATAATATTAAGTATAACTAACATTGGAGATGTGTCGAATGTATATGCTACATTTTAAGACAAGCCTAATATTCAAAATGTTTACCGTTACACACAAAATTAACATTTGAAAAAACATACAAATAATAGCTTCGATACCATTTGTATTATTTAAATTACTTAATTACTATAAAACTACTCAAAATTATTTATAAAAGCATTTAATATTTATAAATATTCTCGGCCTTCAGGGCATAGGAAGCTATGAAACCCCAAACCCGCTCTCTTCATCAAAATGTAATTCTTACTACAGCCTTGATTGAATGCCTCCTTCCAAAGTAAATGGCTGGGTGCGCCACTGATTAGGTAAATTATAAGAAAATATATTTTATTTTACCTTTTTCTTCTAAATCATCTTTAAATGGTTACACACTCCTGACTTTTTGGATTCTTTGATGTATAATTATATAAAATCACAATAACTAAAAAGTTGTTAATATAAAACAAAAACTAAAAGAACACTTTTAAAACTCCACGATCCTTTCTTCTAAAGAAAAACAAGAATTACCGTCAACAACGGTTAAAGTAGCCTCGTCACCCGCCTTACCCCCTCCTTCCCCACTCTATCAGTGCTGAAATGCCTAAATTTGAAAGAATGGTTAAATGTGTTTGCCACATACATGATACTACATGACTATAATACATTAACATAAATCAATGTATTTAATTAGTGTCTAATATAAAGCTTGTTACGTATACTAACTATTATTTTAGAATTAATCATATATTTACTTTATGTATTTTTACTTAAACTATACTAAATTAGCTTAATAAATAAACATTGTGATCTTAAATCTTTTTTCAATAGTTGGCACAATGCTTAGCTTGCTTCACAGGTACAACATGACCTGGGTTGTGAAAACCCGAGCTCATTGGCCAATTACTTATGGGCGAGTGGAAAGGAATGATAAAAAAATGATAAAATGTAGATTTCCTCACATTCCTTCTTCATCAGCTTTCTTTTCATTTTGTTCTGTTGGATAAACTTGTGAAAAACATAATGTTGCTTTTCAACTAAATTTTATTTGTTTTTTGTTAAATTTTCAGAAACTATTTTGTTGTTGAGAAAATCCGCTCTTGAAACTCGTATACTTTTTTCAAAATTATGTTCAGATGCTCTCAAATTCCTTTCCACAAGGTTAAAATCTTGAAATTTTCTTTGAAGGAGGGGGGAGGGTGCCACCCCCTCGATAGATGGGCCTCCAATCTGCCCTCCATTTGTAAAACTCATATAGGTGCTCTTGGTTACTAAGTTATGTTATACTGGATGAAGATGATGATTATTAATAACTTTGTTTAAAAAAAAAAGTTGGTGTTGGGAAATCTTCAATCACTTAAAATAGGATCAGCCCAACAAAACGGAACGGGGGATTTCTACATTTATATCAATTGTTAGTTTTAAGACAAAGAGTCGAAAGGTAGAGGAACTTTTAAGTTTTAGTGCTAACAAATACGTGATGCAAGCAATCCGATTGAAAAACTAACATGGTTTAACCTGTAATATAGTCCAAGAAGGAAATACATTTACATAGGATGTCAAAAACATTTAATTTGAACATGGTATTATCAAAATGCTTAATTATTCACTGATAGTTGGGACATACCAATATTAATTTAAAAAAATAGAACCACGTCTTACTATTCGTTCGGGCTATCCGCGTATGGCATTTATGACCGAGAGGGATATGGCATCCAGCCCGGTCGTGGTCACCTGTATGTAGACTACTCGTCGCTCTGGTGGCTCAGAACGTTACACAGGGTAAAGTAGCCCCATGACTTCTTTGGTGCTGACTGACAGCTTTGAAAAGTTACCAAACCAAATTATGTATCACTACGCCTAACCATATGATCTGCAAAATCATGTATTTAGCAGATATCACGTCAGACAGTCAAAATATAATTTCTATACGACTGGTTTATTTATTTTTTATTTATTGTTTATCTTGAGATGTTGATGTTAGGCTTAGTATTAACTATTAATTTTTTCCACCATTTTTTTTAAATTGAGCATTTAATCCTATATTAGTTTTTATTATTATAATACATTAATAATTTTTAATAAATTCTTTCTGGTTATTTTACAAATAGTTATTTGTTAATAGTATTATTAATAACATTATAAATGCGAACAATCTGAATGTGTAATAATACACGTAGAAAAAAACCCTGTCATAAACCTTTTAAACACTTTTAAAACATTTTAGAAAACATTATAAAGTATTTTAAAGAAAGGAGTGGTAATAATTAAAGTTAAGACTTAGATAGAAAACTCAGGAATAGCTATGACAAAATAGATAGCTTTTCAATTTAATGAAAAAGATAGTTTTAAAATTGGTATATGAATTAAGTAACATTTAATATTCAAAATATTGATTATATTTTGCTTTTAATGAGCAAAAAAATGTCATATATAAAAAATTTCAATAAATTGATATTATAATAATATTAGCACCGCGTCTTACTACCCGTTCGGGTTATACGCTTAAAGTACTAATTACGCTAATGGATAAGGAATTGAGAAGGTTGAATTAGAGGAAGTGAACCCGCATTTGCGTGGAGGGAGAGTGGAAAACAAGTTAGGAAAAACCGCCCTCAGTTCACCCGACCGAGATTCGAACCTCGATCTCTCCCCGTCCTCAGCAGCCGAGCTCAATACGACAAGCGCGTTAGCCAACTACGCCACTGAGGTAGGCATTAAATTTATATAACATTGATTTAAAACATTGGTTGACAAGTCTAAAATAAACATATAACATATTAAAATTTAGTTACAAAACTTGGATACAGCAAATTAATTACAAAAACAAAGTTTAAATATCAACAGTGTTGTAAATTAGGCAATAAAATTGAATTAACGTGTTGGCATCTCCCAATGAAGTTTAATAAAGTAATGAAAATGTTGTAGTTATAACGTTTTTGAATAATATAATAATTACAAATTTTAAGGTTAATTATAAAATCTAAGCCTTATATTGATTCAGTCCCATTATACTTGTGATAATCAGCCATTAGAATGATACTGATTTATATTCTTCCGGTATGTTTAGTTATAAAAATACCATAATTATGGACAACATAAAGTGAAATTAAAGAACCATGAAGAAAACTTGAGAATTATGTTGTACGAATATCTTGATAAATTATCATTATATTAATGAATTGGTAAAAGACAATTAATAAACAAACAAACTTACCAACGTCGCTGTGCGGGTTTTGATTCACTACTCTTAAACAGTTATAACAAAGTCTCTAATAAAACTACATTAACTTTTAACTTGAAGTCTTAGCCTAGTATTTATTTAATCAAAAATATAGAAAGACTCGCAAGTATTTTTATTACACTTCACAGATTTTTTTTTAATACTATGAAAATCCTAAAACTCGAGGTTTAGCCTTATTACACTTCACAGATTTTTTTTTTAATACTATGAAAATCCTAAAACTCGAGGTTTAGCCTAGAGGGCAACACAACAAAATCTTGGAGTTAAGATATTTATTTAATAGTCTTGACACACTTTAAATTTCGAATAATGTATATCGATCACTGAGAAACACTCGCTATTTTTTTTACCACCCACTTTGATGAAATATTAGATAAATAATTATTCTAAGATAACTAAAAACTAGTTTTTTTCAAGGATAACACGCTCCAAAATAATTAATATTCACAAAAGAACACACAAGTAAAAAAGTAGCCAAATTAATATTTAAAAAAGACACTGTATTATTCAAATATGTAGTCAAATTATCAATGGTTGCACCTAAATACTAAACTCTAAAATATTTTGTTCGTTTCGAATAACCGTTTGGTTGGTTTAGTTTTGAAGTTTTCTTTTGCTGTTTAATTCAAACTAATTATTAAAAGCAAGAGAACGTTAAAAGTGGCCTTATATGCTGTAAACAAATATGGCCACTGAATAGAAGCTACGCTGCCAGTTGATGACGTAAAAAAAAAAGAGAGAACCTTTTTGCCGGTTAGGCGGCGAATGGTATTAATACTCGTGTTTACAAAATTTAAACTTTATATTATTTCACAAACATTTTGTATGTTTTTTCCTCTTTATTATAACAAACCATTTATTTATGTTAAAGATATGCGAGGTAAGTTATAAAAATATTAATAACTGAATATCATACTATTAAATGCAAAATTTCACACTCTATTTAACCTTTAATTGCCACAAGAGTTAAAAGTAAAACTAGAATTAATTTATTAGACATTTTTTTCTTAAATTTGATTATGGAAAATAAAATTATACTGTAATCCTTTGGAAAGTATTGTTAAAAGTGATTGATAATATTTTTAGTGATGATAATAGTAATACTTAGCAAATAATAATTATTTCCAAATATATTGACAAAAGTTACTTTCGGACAATGTCGGCAAGAGGGTTTTCCTCGCTCAACGTTTTTTTACCCCCCCTCCACATACACCGTGACATTAATGTTAAAGACCATTTTATCTACTGGAAAATAAAATACGTCAATAATCAGCTGTTGATCCTGGTGATCTTGGAGTACAGTGCTCGCCTCAGGACCCGAGGCTCGTGGGTTCAAACCTAGCTGGGGGTCTACGGATTTTTCTTAAGCAATAAATGTGTGTTGCACAACTTCCTTCGAAGAGGAAATAAATCAGTCGTTCGCTTGTCGATTGTGGCTTGTAAAAGAACCCTATAAGGTGTGTAAAATACCTTACCCAGCAAAATTGGTATGCCCTTTCGCTCTCGCTCATAGAAATTCTCATGTGCGGATATAATCAGTCGGTTCAGAAAGTGTAAGTTAAATAATTCAAATAAATAAAGAAAAAAATATTATCAGCTGTTTATAGTTTGTGTTGCAAGAAATCATGTACATTACATTGGCATGGAGATCAACACTGAGAAGTCAAGAGTGATGGGGATTTCAAAAAACTAAGAGCCGCTGAAAATCAAAATGGGAAACCAGGAGTTGGAAAACATTGAGCAGTTCAAGTACCTGGGAAGTCTGCTGACAAAGGATACCTACTGCACCAAGGAAATTAGTTTGAGGATCGCCATGGCCAAGGAAGCTCTCAACAAGAATAGTTTACTGCTGACCAGCAAGACGAGTTTGGAACTGAGGAAGGAACTGGTGAAATTCCACACTTGTAACAACGCGCTATATGGAGTAGAAACTTGGACTCTCAGGAAGATGGGAAATAAATATTTGGAGAGCTTTGAAATGTGGTGCTGGAGAAGACTTGAGAAGATCATGTGGACAGGAGAACCAATTTTTTTACTTTATCGCTATCTTACAGGTAGAGAATATATTGGGATCGTCAAAAAAATCGAGCTCGAGATTTTAATGAATGTTGACGTGTCATGACTTCCCGAATCCAAAAAAGTGGTTTGTGAATTTCCGTCAGTCTGCCTGTCTGTACCTTGGACTAGAGCCTAAACTATTTTACTGATCGGGCTAAAATTTGGTATCTAGGGTTTTCATAGGGTTGCCCCAAGGGATTTTTGGAATTGGATATCTAGCCCTAAAATTAAGGGCAGTTTACTGAAGGGCAAAAAGAGAAAAAAAATCGTTTTTCTCAAAATAGGCTTTAGCGATTTTGATTAAATTTCATTTCTTAATATTTCAAAATATTCCAAACAAAATGGCTACTATCAATATTTCGAAAAATGACTTTAGGGGTTCTGGTCTGATGCGTACATTTTTATTTTTTTGTTATCATATCATGTAACTATTTGAGATATGAAACTACTTATCATTGCAAATACGCTGATCTATTTATAATACAAATACTTTGTTTGAAATATATTTTTACTAAATCATTCAAGCTATGCGCAAATATTATATATACATAAACTTTTCGAACACTACAGGTGAAGTATTACGACTGTAAGAAAATCTAACCCAAAATGTTGATGGATGTCGACGTCTCATGACCCCCCGAACACTAACAAATGTTTTTTGCAATTCCGTCTGTCTGTGTGTTTGTTTAAACTTAAAATTAAGAGTAGATTAATAAAAAGCGAAACGAGAAAAAATCTATTTTCTCAAAATCGGCTCAAACAATTTTGATTAAAATTCTCATCTAGGTGTTGATTAAGATTATACATAAAATAAATATTTTCAGTTTATCATGAAAATTACTTTTATAGTACTTTACAGAAGTGAAAATTTCCGTAATTTCGCAAATATTTGAGAAACTAAATAACTTAACATACAAAAATTTGGAGTACTATTAAAAATAACAAACTTTTATATGAAATATATTTTTATGAAACCAACAATTTCTGAGATATTGGCAAATATATTATACAATTTTGTGCGTATTTAGTTGCAAAGAGATACTACTTAAGTTTTAACGCAATAATTATATAATGCCATAGAGTAATAAATAAGTAAGCCTCTAAAAAATTTGATGTTCTTTTTCCTTTACCCTCTTAGGGGAAATGTTTGTGCAGCAACGATCTATCTCTATCATTTTAGACTCAATAGTCAATATTTATGTATTTTATTGGTCAAAATTTAGAAATGAGGAATTTAATAGCAATGCGTTAACCATAAGTTGTGTAGCCCCTAATAAAACGTCGAAAATGTTAACCGGAAGTTGAAATTTTAATAAGACCTTTGGGGACCCAATATCAATATTTTTATTTTCTAGCTACCTTACAGGTAGAGAAAGTGTTATGATCGTAAAAAAAAAAATCTAACTCAATATTTTGATGAATGTTGACATTTCATAATCCCCCGAATACGAAAAAGTTGTTATCACGATGCCGTCTGTCTGTCTATCAGTTTGTACCTCGGGCCGAAGCCTAAATTATTTTACCGATTGGGCTAAGACCTGGTATCTAGGGTGTTCATAGGGTTGCCCCGAGATTTTTTTAAAGATTAGATATCTAACCCTATAATTAAGGGTAGTTTACTTAAGGGCAGAAAATTAAAAAATAGATGCTCTCAAAATTCGCTCTAACGATTTTGAGTTTTTTTTGACAGTGTTTATCATAATTAACAAGATAGAAATTTTCATTTTCTCACGAAAATTAATTCGAGGGTACTTTACGTGTAATAATTCTCTTTTTTACTTTTTCTCGATCCATCGGAGAGATAAGTATTGTGATTGTTAAAAAGAATTGAACTCAAAATTTTGATAAATTTTAACGTTTACCCACTGAAACATAAATGTGGTTTCCGCAATAACGTCTATTTGTCTATTTGTTTGTCTATAGCTCAGCTCAAAGCCGAAACTATTTTAAAGTGCAAGCAAGAAAAGTTGTTGTAATTATTACTAATTAAATTTTGATCTAGAATATGTTTTTATAAAACCTATAGTTCATTATCTATAAGCAAGCATTTGTATATATATATAAAACTAAATATAATTATAATGTATTATATATTATAGGGCATACTGACATAAAACTAATTTATATATTGTTACCCACCTCGGTGGCGTAGTTGTTGCTAACGCGTTAGTTTAGTGTTGAGCTTGACTGCTGATGACGGGAAGATCAAGGTTCGAATCTCAGTCGGGTGAATTGGAGGTGGCTTTTCCTAAATGTTTTTCACTCTCCTTCCACGCAAATGCAGGTTCACTTCCTCTAAATTCAACCTTCCCGATTCCTAATCTATTAGGGTAATTAGTACTTAAGCGTATAAACCGAGCGGGTAGTAAAACGCGGTGCTATATAAAAAAAATTAATCCCTTCTAACAAATCTGATGTCATAGTATTAGGATATTTTAAATACAATATTATTGGAAATAAAGATTATTTTTGGTTGGAATTAATGAGCAAATATAGTTTGAAACCCATTCTGAAGTCTGACGAGTCAACGAAAATAACTGTACTCAAATAGATGTAATTTTCAGTCATATGACAATAACCCGCTTTGGAGCGTACTAAAGTTGTTTTTCATACCATAAACCAGTTTACTGCTAATTTATAAGGTAGTTTCCAGACTCTCTGACGGCTTTATTATCTAGAAATACATAAATCTACATTTTTTATATTTTTAAAATTAGAGGTAAAATCTTCATTCTTGTTTTCAAGTTTTACTACTCCCTATTAATTTGATTTCCCCTTTATACAAGCAACAAAAAATAGTAAAAAAAAATAAAATAGTATTCACAATAATTCATATTACACTTTCACAGTCTTCCATTAGTTATTTATTCCTTAGATTTCATTTTACTTCCATTCAGTCAACTTTAGTAAATAAAATTTCCATAAATTGGAACAAGTAAAGCAGATCTCAGTTTCCAAGCTGTCAACAAATGGTTCAAATTTCATTTTATTAAGGTCTTTGAAAATAAGAAATTGTTTGAAATGCTCTTTGGTGGACAAAGATTTGCCTCTTTTCTCGATGTTTCTATATCAGTGTATATTATTTTATTCGTGTCTTTATGTGGAGTGTTGATGCTACAATGTATATTTTTACGTTAAGAAATCTTACTCGTTATTAGTAAATGTATCTTTTCTTTAAGATAAAAAGAGAGAGAAAATTTGTGCGGTTCGCCGTACCATTCATTTAAGAAAGAGAAGCTGCTTTTTTGAAGGTTAATAATACGTTTCAGATAATAACACAAAGCTACGACGTATAATTTGTAGTAAAGTTTGTAACATTCTCTATTAAGCCTTTTGGACAACGGTGTCCTTGATCATCATCTACCCACGACACGCTACCTGTCTTGAGAATGGAATAATAATATTTAGCACCGCGTATTACTACCCATTCAGGTTATACGCTTTAAGTACTAATTACGCTAATGGATTAGGAATTGGGAAGGTTGAATTATAGGAAGTGAACCCGCATTTGCGTGGAGGGAGAGTGGAAAACCATTTAGGAAAAACTACCACCCAGTTCACCCGACCGAGATTCGAACCTCGATCTCCCCGTCCTCAGCAGTCGAGCTAAACACGACAAGCGCGTTAGCCAACTACGCCACCGATACGGGTTTGAGAATGGAGAATATGATCATTTCTCGCCAGTATTAAGATGAGCCTTAAGCTTGATCCACACGCTTGCAGAAATTATGTTTTGCTTATAATGATTTGCAACACAAACTTAAAACATATGATTATCAATACATTTAATTTTCCAATGAATAAACAAATATTTTAAATTATTATTATTATTATCATGATTGATGTTTTATAATTCAAATATGATTAAGTATCAGTTTTCACCGTGAACCAAATATGTAATTAGTAAACCTTAACTTAAGATAGTCCTAGAAACAACCCTTAATAAACAATGATTGCAAATACCCATATAATTGTAGTATGATTGATAGAATCTTTCAAATCTAACTGCCAAACTAGAGTTTTATTATTCTCCTAAAAATGTATTACGAAATATAAACGCACACACACTTTCATAAAACAACTTAGCATTATAACTATATAATTATATATACAGCATTATAACTATATAATTATATATATAGCATTATAACTATATAATTATATATATATATATAGCATTCTAACTATATAATTATATATACAGCATTATAACTATATAATTATATATATATACAGCATTATAACTTTATAATATATATACATATATATATATACTCTTATTAATCAAATAAAATTCATAATAAAACGTAATCATAATCTTTTAAAATAAATATTTGTATTTGAAATATTAGCTATTTCCCATTTGCCCGCCAGAGATTACCTTTAATTTTCTATCAGATTACTGTAAGGGTCCCATTTTCAGAGAACACGGGCCGCTAGCTGGGCCACATTGGTCTATAGGCGTCACTCTTTCAGTATATCGGGGTTCGAATCCTGGTTGGATGTACTGTTGGTGTTTTTTTCCTAAGTGGTTTCCCACTATACCTACAAACAAATCCATGTACACTTACCTTAATTAAACCTTCCTCATCCCTAGCTCATTAGCATAATTCTTACATAAGCGTATAACCTGAAGGGGTAGTAAGACGTGTTGCTAAAATAAATGTGTTCAAACTGAGCTTAAATCCATTACGAGACTGACATTTTAATGTACGCACTCTATTTATGACTTTAAAATGTAGAATACCACTTAACCACAAAGGTGGTTACATGGTCTAAGAGGTCGGTCTAACAATATACTGGAATTACGGTGACAAGGCAGGAAGAGGTTCGAATCTCGTCTTGATGTATTGTATCTAGTTTTCCATATGCTATTTATTTGTATTTATTTTTATAAATACCCGCCTCGGCGGCGTAGTTGGCTAACACGCGAGTCGTGTTTAGCCTGACTGCTGAGGACGGGGAGATCGAGGTTCGAAACTCGGTTGGGTGAACTGAGGGTGGTTTTTACTAAATGGTTATCCACTCTCCCTCCACGCAAATGCGGGTTCACTTCCTCTAATTCAACCTTCCCAAATCCTAATCCATTAGCGTAATTAGTAGCGTAAAACCCGAATGGGTAGTAAGACGCGGTGCTAAATAATAATAATAATAATAATAATAATAATAATGATAATTTTATTAATAAAAGTTCAGTGATGTGATGTCACCGTCTTACTTCACAAAGAGAAGAAATTTAACTACACCATTTTATTACTGTTATTGTTTTCATTTGGTTAAGCTCAAGACAAGGCTCATTGGCGACTTAAGATAATTGGTGAGAAGGATGACGGTAGCTTAAATACAACAGGCACTGGCGTGGAGAGAGGATGAGAAAACTACAGTGATATGATCAAGTATTAAAACCCATCTTAAGCGGACCACCCATCAGGGATTAGAACCCCGATCTTTCTGTCAACAGCAAACCATACCAAACGAGTCTTACATTTAATCCACGAGCCCACCAATGTGGGTCTCAGACTCTTTCAAGGTGATATGGAAGGGAACGGACATAAGGTCAGTATTTTCGTAGTATTTTTTTAGACGCCTTTTTTTGGTCAAATTAATGAAAATAGTGCTTCAGTAAATACGTATTACTGTGTGTAGAAGATTACACTAAACACATCTACTGAAGCTATAGTTTATTTATTTGGATCAAAAAAGTTTTTGCTATAAAAATTGCAAATAGAATTACCTTAACTTAATTACGGGATGAAATAGTCCAGTTTGAATCCAGGATGGAACAAAATTTACCACCGTGTGATGTAAAAGAACATCTTGCATGAGTGTTCAAGTGTATTCTTATACAATGGTATCACTCACTGACCGAGAAAAGCAAGGTTTTGTTTTAACTTGACCATTTGGCTGTCGCCCGTCTGTTTATCTGAATCTTTGCCACACGATAGCTGTCGTATGCGCGGATCACTTTCTTGTTTGCAAAGATATTCTTTGAACCTAGTCCAAACAATATATGAATATGGTTTTTAAATCCGGTTAACCGTTTCAATATGTTGGTCGCTCATAAGGTTTTTCGTTTGATAGCTCATTTCAAGGGATTTGAATTTATAGTTTTAAGTAATCGATCGAGTAGACAGAGACTAAACAAAAAATAAAAACACAAACGAATATTGCAAGACTGACGTGCGAAATAACAATAATTAATCCCTATGAATATAATGTAATATATAGTATTTATTTGTTGTCTAACTTTATCACCAAAGGAAAATATCCGCTTCAAATCCAAGGATAAACTAGAGAAGGAATTTCAATTTGAAATCTAAAGATAAATCTGATCGCTGCAGTTACGATAAGACCATGGAGGGAGCGAGGTCTACTGTTCACAGAACTACTAGTAAGACTGTAGTAACGATAATAACATGGAGCGAGGTCTACTGT
>CABFOV010004354.1:30963-44888 GCA_902141375.1 Timema poppense | reverse complement strand
TGGGGGGGGGGGGGGGAACGTTACCCGAGAGAGTCGACCTCGGTGCTCTTGGGGTAGAGTGCTCGCCTCAAGGTTCGTGGGTTCAAACCCAGACAAGGTCAAATGATGTTTCTTGAGTGATAAAAATCCGTAGCACAACTTCCTACGGAGGGGAGGTAAAGCCGTCGCTACCATGTCTATTAGGGCACGTAAAATATCCCTGGAAGTTATGTGAAAATACCTTTACCGGCAAAATTGGTAGGTTCTTTAACTCTCACTCATTGAAATTCTCGTGTGGTGATATAATCAGTCGGTTTGGAAAGTGCACGTTAAATATATCAAATAAATATAAATAAACCAATAAAAAAAGTAATTTTAATCAAATGTTATATAAATTAAATAGGTATAAATAAAAGTGCTGTTAATAAAGATAATCCTAATTAACCAAAACAATATTTTGCCTTGTACCGTACTTCAACCAGCAACATTTAGTTTTACATTCAATAATTATAAAATACGAAACATTCAAATGACTCAAAATAAAATTTACCATTAAAAACACGTCTTCTAAAATACTAACAAGAATATTTTTCTTCCATTTATATAATGAGCTAAAATTATCTCCATATTTGCGTTGTGGACTGATATAGTAAAGCAAACACTAAGGATTTTTTTTAAATACGGTAATGTGCTGTTATTTCAATTAGAAAAAAAACTTCAATTCATCAGGACAGTGAAAAATTAGAACTTCCCATAATGCTGTCTATAAATATAAATTATTCAAAATTATGATTAAGTTTTGCTCATACCATGTTTTTGTCAGTTTTTCAAATAAGAATACGTTTGAAATGAGTGCAAGGATGTTCCAGCCGGTCTGGTATTGGAAAGTCTCGTCACGGCAGAGAAAGTCTTCAAGGCCGATCATCCCTTTCTGTTCTTCATTAGAGAGAACAACTCCAGAGCCATCTTGTTTCTGGGGAGGTATACTAACATGGACTGACCCAACGCCAGCTGGATACTGTGCATTGCGATCTAAGTTTTGATTTTGATTTTAATGTGTTCTCAGGAAATATTTGTTAAACTATTATATAGTCAAAATAAAATATCTAACCAATTTTAGAAACATTCAATTTAAAAACGATAGTATATGATCAAATTTCTTGGAAATGTATAAGATAGAAATAACAATTAACAAATCACATATTTTGTATGTTTGAAGACTTAGCTAAAATTGTATTTGACTACTTTGAGTATATTTAGTTAATGAATAGTACCTAGTAATATCTTATGAAACACTGTTTGTTTCACCAACTTTTAAAACACTTTCCTATTATTATTGGGACAAGGAAAAATTCCAAGCAAGTAAATATTCTAGCTTTGATAAATTTTAGAAGTACTAAATTTACGTTAAAAGAGTTTCATACTATATATGGATTATATGAATTACAGTTTTAATAAGTTGTGTTAGTCTTTAAGTAATAGAGTATGAAACCCTAACCCTGGCTACTATTAAATAAGATGGTGGTAAATACAAATATGTTAAGCAAGGGTAGTATATCATACATTGTTAAACAAAAGAGAAAAATACAAATTAACAAATAAGTTTATTGATATCAAAACAAAAGAGAATAGATACATATTCACAGACATGAGGGCATTCCACACTTTCCATATTTAATGTCAACCCTACTCTATAGAGAAGGCGTTGTAAGACAAAGAATAAAAAAAGTAGATCACCAAGGATCCTTATTTGATCCACACTCAAATATGCAAAGCTCAAGTATCCGAACCTAGCTGTGTGAACCATCAGTAAACTAATGCATTCAACTATTCACGTTTAGTGGGTTAAGGGTTTGCTCAGCGAAGGATATGAAGTTGGCATTGGCCTAAAGGCCGTTTTATTGTCAGAGATAATAATCAAAAGGTCAACAATATTATGTTTATTGATTGCGGACAGTGCGCAATAGCAAATAATCCAACAATATTTTTCGGGAAGCGAGTAAATGTACTTAAGTAAAAAAAATAGTTTAAGGTTACGGAGTACTAAACTCATTTATCTAGATTAAAGAACATTCATAATAAGTTAACAGAACCAATTCAAAAGTAAACAAAATTAACTATTGTGAACAATAATCAAAACTAGGTCAAAGCTGGAATACACCCTATTGTCTAAACAACATGGCTAAGCCATTCAAAAGATACCAATAAATATCTTAAATTAAGTTTGTTAGAAAGTATATATATATCATATCTCATAACTTATACATATCAACTAGTATATTTGTGCTCATAGCCATACACCTGGCTACAATATTTACAAGTAAAGTCATTCATTAATCTCATCTAACAACTCGTGAGGTGGGGGTAGTCTACACACTCAAAAGATTAATATCGTTATAACTTATTTACTTAGTTAATAATAAAATTTGAACATATTAAAATCATTTACTGAATTTACCACTCGTATAGAAATTGAAAATATCACACGAAACCATATTAGTTTCAATAAGACTCACAACAACTGTAAGAGTATAGACAAACAAAATATAGTGAAAGATAACGCAAAAAGATTAAATTACATAATTTAATTAGCAAATACTACAACTGAACCTGAATTAATAGGCATGAAACCTAAACATGCCCGTATCCAAAATAAATATAATTAATTACCAAGGAAATAAAATTTAGTAAAAACATTAATAAACAAATATGCCAAAGCATTATCAAATTTGATCCCTACATAATTTGGGAAGAGTTTAATAGTTCCCCAGTTTTCAAATAAAAAAAGATATAAAAAAACTTTTCCAAAATAATGCACACTTACATATTGTAAGTTCCTAAATCCTAATTGCACCAAAGAGTAATCGTTCCGTTCTGGGTACCAGCTTATATTTCACTTAGAACCGTGGGGGAAATGGTAGGGAGGTGTTCCATGACGAATTAAGTCATCATTAGCTAATCATAAACGGCGCTCGCATCGACGCCTGCGCACAACGTCGAAAGGATGACTTTGAGGGGTTAGGGAGACACACGTGATAGCACTTGTCACTTGATTCCCCAAGCTTTAGCGCCTGCGCAGCGTCATCAACTCGGGGATAAGCAAACAAGGTCACATGGCATTTCGTGTCTTCATTCAAGTTTTCTCGCCAACTTGAACGATGAACAGTGTTCAGTGTTGACGTGCGTGGAGGATTCATACAGGGCGCTGATTTCCCGGTAAAATGGGGTAAGTGTGTATACACCTTTTTTAGGCGGTGGAGGTTTGTGGTGAAGATAGTTTGTAGCCACGGTACAAATGTTAGGCGTAAACAACGTAACAAGAAACATTTTTACCAAATTGCGGTGTTTGGTGTGAGGCACCTTAAATTAACAATCAACCAAGACAACAATGGTTGGGTTGAAGGTTGAATAACGTGTGACTCTTTAAAGAAGAACATTCGCACTTTCTAAAACGAAAGTGTACAAAATAGATAACTACAGCAGCTTTAATAAGAAGGATTAAATTAAGTTGTGGCTAAGCAGCAATACACTAAACTACTCCAGCCGTACGGCTCTTAGCTTCAAATCTGAGAAATATGGTCAAATAATGACGTTGAACAACTTTTAAAACCAAGCAGTCCGTATTTAACTACAGACTAATAACAGCCAAAGACCCAATTAGTTCATACAGTAACGCCATGTATTAACCTATTCTCCCTTTTTTGCCAAACTAAAGGTTAAATCAAATCATTAGAGACGTGGTTACATAGAACAGGGCAGTAGACTGTCGCCCAAAAAATTAAGACTGGTCATATGGATATAGTTTAACAATAAGTAGGTATGGTCATAAGGACTACACTCTTTTTAAAATAAACAGACTCTGGTAAAGAGTATACTACTACACTTAACAAACATTGAAGCCTCTCATATGAAGAAGACCAAAAACTACAAGTCCGTAACAGACTAAAAATATAACTTTAATGGATATTACATGAGTTTCTGCGGCGAGTTGGAGAGACCAATGGAACGATAACCTCGGCCGCTGCTTTAGGTTAAGTTGAGCTGGAAGCCTCCTGGATGCTCGTGTAACGAGTTGTTGAAATTGAATACAGTAATAGTACGAGAGGTGCAGCATTATATATGGAATGGATCTGAAGTCAACGGAGAGGAGAAGAAGGAAGGTTTACTCGAACATGCTAGAATAATCCAGAAGAATAAACCACAGTTGGCCGGAGTCCAAGGACGCTCACAGCTCGCTTAGTCATGTTTTGTTGTGCCAGTTGACTAGATGAGACTGCCACGTCCGCGTTTTTTCTTGTTGGTCATCCAACCTGTCAGGATTCAAGTGATCCAGCATGCAACAACTACACAGTGAGTTAAGATACTGGAATGTATTTCACTTTTGTTTACTTTTGTATGTACGGGCTAAACGAGCCTAGCCCGTTACAAGAATAATAATTTACATACTCACAAACAAACTAATCTGGTCTTCTATTCATTGAACAGTATTTAAAGAACGCTCACCGATTATGATAGGTGTCTAATGACTCTTTACTATATTTTTTGTGGACACACTATTAGGTAAAGTATTATGCTACCGATTTCGAATAAATAGTCGTGAGCTAGCTATATTTAAATAAGGCTGGGTTTATATGCATGCACAACGCATACCCAATAGTAAATAATACATAACGTATGGTGTACAGTTCAAAATAAGAATACAACAATTTGTAATTAAATGTAATTATTGAAGTTTTACTTAAATCGAATGCGTTATTCATAAGAATTGGCCTAACCCTCTTGCTATAACAGATGTCTTTAAAAATACTTCAATTAAGAGTTTATTCAAAAAACAACATTTATTAAACCGTATTGGTTTTGAAAAATAAAAATTAACTTAATTTAAGTGGAGCTTATACTATTAACATATTTGATTTTTATTTAGTTCTAATCTTATTATTGTCATGAATATGATGGTATATCTACTTTTCTAAGGGCGTAGAAAGCTAATTTTTCTACGAAGGGGTCCACTAGAAAATGTTACAATATCGTTAGCCAATAAAAATTACTATGCGTATATATGGACCCCCCCCTTATGGGGGTCCATAAAATTACGGAGGACTCTGTAATATTTAATCTATATTTTCAATCATATTTACAACTGTAGCCATTCAGGCTAAAATAGCGATAAACACCATTTAAATTTAAAATAAAACTATTGTGACATTACTTAGTAAATATGAATAAAAATTGTAATATTTTATAGTAAAAATTTTATAGTGAGTTTTTTTTACAATAAATATAATAGAAACTGATTTATCAAACAAAACAGCATAAAATAGCTTACAATGTCCTAATGTATCATAGACGTTTATATATTATGTGTAAGAGAGAAAGATATACCCAAAAGTGTATTAACCCTTACGCAAAAATACACAGATGACAAAATTTAATTTACATAATTATGCCTGTCAAGTTATTATATAGAAGTCACTGAACTACACACAAAACCGCACACACATGTTTAGTAAGTATAATTTTCTTTAAAGAAAAAATAAATTTAATTAAGAAATAAACCAAATTTAAACTTTGTAAGGGACTTTTGTGTTTGCCATGTTGGTTTATTGGATAAGAGGAGGTTTTTCTGGACGCTCCTGCCCTCTGTGGGAACTTTCACGAGGTTTGGGTGGGAGTGAAAAAACGTTGTATACGAGTACATAATCTTGAGTGACGCAGAAAACTACCTACTGTAACAAGTTACAAATAACAGTTCAATCAAATGGCATAATACACTCCGGCCCGATTGGACTCCAACTTCTTAAGGCCTGGCCGTGACCTCCTCCCTCTAGCATACTGTCTAACTGACTGAAAGGAGATGTGAACCAGCTGTCTGCAAGCGAAATAGGCCACGCCCAAGAAAAACAAGTGAAGGCAGCTCCACGCACTTAGTTATTATTTCTTCCACCTAAACTGTTCTAGCGTATTATACTAGTTTATGAAATGCTCACATTTCCTTCAACGCACTTCTCCTCCTCTTACCTTTCTCCCCACACCTCTTTTTCCTCCCCTACTCTCTGTGGACATGTGGTCTTGTGTAGTCGCTATATATGGTGTTATGTTTGTATCAGTACTCATGGTATCATCTGGCTTAGCACGAGGTGAGCGACGTTATTCAAGCTAGGGCTTAGCTTCCATTTTTCAAAATTTCCTTTTGACTAAATTATGGAATCTATTAAAAATTATTTATTTGGGCTTATAAATTTAAATCTCTGAAATAGGATGGGAGTGTTTTCCTTTATAAGCGGGCTAAGTGTAGCCACGTTTCTATTAGTATTTTGTCTATTGGGAAAACTTAATTTCCCCAATCTTAAAGTAACTTGTTTCGCCGCTCGGTGAATGACGTTTCATTGCGGCCCACGTAGGCCATGGCCATCTTGCTGATGGGTATTTGACGTCGTTTACCGAGTAATTAATCTTTGGTAGAATAAAATGTAATTACTTTAAATTAAATTTTGCTGTTATGAGGAAACAGAGCACTTATATATTTAGTATTGTGCCTTTCGTATTTGATTATTTTAAATTACACTTTGCTGTTTGGAGAAGACAGAACGTTCATATATTTAGTATTGTGATGATCAAATTTAATTACCTTCAGTTTCATTTTGCTGTTATGGGGAGGCAGAGCACTTAAAAATGTGTTAGTATACTTTATAAATTTAGCCACTTTAAATTACATTTTGTTGTTATGAAGACAGTAAATTTTAGTATTGTACTATGTGCCCTTAGTTGCATTAGACTATATTATGATGTTGTGAGATATCCCTAAGGATCTACCATTATGTTTCGTAATTTCTGTTACATTATAGTGCGCATAATCACCACAAGACGGCAGGGCACTTAATAATGGATAATGTTCAATAATCTCAAGAACTTCAATTATTTTATAGTGCATAGTATCACCACAAGTTGGCGGGATTGTTAAAGTTTAATATTTTATTGCGTTATCCTTAATACCTTTTGAAGGTACATATAGTTGTCACCAGGTGTCAGGATATTTATGATTTGAATTACTTCGAATTTTAACTTTTGAGAAGTGACTTTGTTGTTTACCTTTTTGGATGAAATTTATCATTATTTCTCTTGAAAGCCACAAGGTGGCGGGTCTCTAGCATCTATGCCCATATTGTTATAATTAAATATATATATATTCATTGTTTCTTCAATAAAACTATTGTTCTCTTGTGATTACTTTACTGTTATTTCTCTAAAAGCTGGGAGGGGGGTTACACTTCAATGCTTTAGTCTGAAGTATACATATTTTTCTTGAGTAACTAGGTCTGTGGGTAGGGCCACGCAAGAAATTTGGGTGGAAAGATTTACTCGGGTAGTAGAGTCAGTAAAAGTTACTAACAATATCAATCCCCCGTGTTTGAAAATAAAGTGTTGGTTTTGCTTGTATTATAAATTGAACAGTTTATTATTTAATTTTATGTAAATACCTATATTATTTTTGTATTGCGTTTACCAAGTAATTTTGGCTTTAATTTATATGTGAAAATGTTCAATAACCACGTATTTTTTAATGACTGAAACTGCTTTTGGCGCCAACCTAGAAAAGGAAACCATAAGATTGGGGGCAGTTGGCCAGGATCGTGGAGCGGGAAAGGTGGTTGAGGATTTCAACCCCCAGTTCCTGTTCCACAGAATATTCAATTTTTACTCTTTGTTATTTTATATACCTAGTAATTTAGATATGTTTGGCCATTACAAAGTGAATTATGTATGTTCATGTTTATAGGAGTGTTTATATTCGCTCAATTGTGTGAAATCGCGAGAGAAGTCCAGTTGGCATCACCACGTGGGTAAAGGTGAGCGCGTTTGTATAGTTTACTGAAAATAATTTTATAAGTTTGTGTCCTCCTCCCTCTGGATAAGAGAATAATGTGAGGAAGTGTAGGTTAAAGAAGCTAACCGTGTTAAGAATAGTGGTAGGACGTAAGATAGTAACGGTGCCTGTTACCTCCTCTAGTTTTCCCTGCCAGCCCAGTGACACAGTGGGAGGATGAGTGAAAGTAACTGTGCCAGTCTCCCCATCCTCTGCCCCATTTAACGTGGTAGCCCAGTACGTTGCAGATCTACCAACTAACAATCTTAAAAGATCCCGGCCAGCTCACTAAACTTCGCCAACTGACTAGAAGTACCGATGAGTGGAGTCTCGCCCCAAAATAAAGATATCTGAAGACATCTGAATGAACTGTCCTAAGGTAAGTTTGGTAGGAGGATTGTTAATGAAGGGACCAAAACTTTAAACTTCTTTATTTGCAGTTAATATATTTTTTAATAATAAGAACAAATACATACTCATAATATTCCATTGTAATGCAAATACGGAAAAATAAACCATTTGGTTTGATATGCTCTTAAAACCTCACATTTGTTTTTAAAAGTAAATTCTAGATGAAAACGTGTCACCACAGGCTTATAGAATGTTTATCCTACGAACAAAAAATATACTAAGATCATAATAAATAAATGTTAAATTGCTACACCAACACTAGATTAGTTACAATGATTTGCTGATATATGACACTCATTTGGTAGTTAGTATAAAACTGAATCATAATGGCTGTCGTGACTAAGATTAATTTTATTAGATGAGCCTTGATAAAAGATTTAGACATGTGGCAGGCCCTTACAGTAAGCATCTCTGATTTATATTAGATTTATTATTTTTCTTTAAACTGTTAGTCACAATGACTTGTTTCCATGGTAACAATTAAACTGTCACAAATACTTTTGTAGAATTTAGTCTAAGAAAAATCAGTTCATAAACATTATTTAAATAGTGTTAAAGAGTTAATTAATAATTTTGTAAATATGTCACTGAACAAGAATAGTGATGAAGATGACGATGATCACTCGTTAAAAATGAGGGTAACTTAAACTTGATGTATTGGATTGAAGTAACATTCTTCTCAAAATAGTTAATTGGCAGCAAACAACCTACAGTAGGCCTACAAAGAATGCGACCCTTAATACTATTAAAACCAGCCTTAATTACATACACATATTTCTTAATGTGCCTTTAATGAAGAGTCTTACTACATACATACTAAAAATTCTTGTCCTTTCATGACATGTCCGTTCTTAATGACCTGATGGTGTGAGCAAAATGCAGCACTTCAGAATGTTGGTTGGTTCTGTGATGTGAAAGTTGGCGAAGTAGCACGTCACGATATTATTTAACTAAATGAACTACCTATTACTATCAAATCAAGAATATATAATCCGAACGAGTAGTAAGACGCGGGGATTAAAAAAACCTATCATATCTATATGTTGGAGAAAGGGAATATATTATAGCGATACCTATTTCAAAAATGTAGAGACAGGAGTTAAATAGTTGTTCAATAAGATATTATTGAACTAAATAATGCTTTGGGCGAGGATATAAAACGATAAATCTGTATAGTAGATAGAATATACTTGTGGATATTTCCTGTATGAGTTGTATAGTAGATAGAATATACTTGTGGATATTTCCTGTATGAGCTGTATAATATGCTTTTAGTGTAGGGTTCCCATAATGTTTTTTTTATAAACTGGGACAATTCCAAATTTTCACTTAAAAATCCCGAGACATTTTGTGAAAAAACAGTACATTTTAAAAACTAAAAAAAATAAAATAATAAACCTGTTATATAAGATATCTGTCACTTTAAGTAAGATTTTATTATTTTATTATTATTACTAAGACCACTTTGAAAAATAAGTATAAATCACAAACCTAGGCCTACTTAATTAGAAAGATTTATCAAAAGATTTATGGACCTGTTCAAGAAGGTTGGATGGCTGTTGTGCTGTTCTTGCACCGCCGTGTGACTCACAGAGGTTCCATCTCACTCTGGGTTTTCAAACTTAGGAAATTACTTGTACTGCTGTTGGAAGCCCGACTTTGAACAGCACCTTTATGTGTTTTCATCTTCACGAGGTTGACCGCGTCTGACCGACCACCATGTGAAATGTAAAACTTAAAATGAAGGGAAATTATCTTCTAATATTATCACTGACTTGTGCTGCACTTAAGTGTCAGCACTATGTGCGTGGAAAAAAGATAAAAATTTTAATCTTCTTCAAACGCTAGCAACCATTGTTATGTATGTAACCAGAAATTGGTAACGTAACATACTACCAACAGAAGCACGGAGAAAAAAAAGAGCATCACTATGAGTATCGCCTACATTATAATAGGGATCGGTCAACAATGTTACACGGTTATATTAAAACACACAATAAAATCAGTTACCGCAGATTTTTTTTTCTGGGAAGGACACTTAAAAAGTGCGACATTTGGAATAAAGTTTGGACACAGGGACATTTTATCAAAAAAAAAAACGGGACGAGTGGGAACCCTACGTTAGTGTAACATAATAAGTTAGTGATAATTTATCTGACACTAATAATAATAATAATAATAATAATAATATTTAGCACCACGTCTTACTACCCGTTTGGGTTATACGCTTTTAAGTACTAATTACGCTAATGGATTAGGAATTGGGAAGGTTGAATTAGAGGAAGTGAACCCGCATTTGCGTGGAAGGAGAGTGGGAAACCATTCAGGAAAAACCACCCCCAGTTCACCCGACCAAGATTCGAACCTCGATCTCCCTGTCCTCAGCAGTTGAGCTCAACACGACAAGTGCGTTGGCCAACTACGCCACCGAGGCGGGTATATCTGACCCTAGAGAAGCCATGTTGTTCGAGGCATAAAAATAAATATTGAAGAAAAAAAAATAAGTCTGGGTAGTTTACATTACACTAATTCCTCGACTAATGTACTAACTTTATGGCAGAGAGTAGTAAAATAGGGCTATAATTCACTGAACCATCCGAGTCACTGTTTGTACAACATCAGCAACTCCCCAGTTGTCCACAAGTTGGTGATTTATCCATCTAGGGGTGACCTGGTGGTCCAGGGGGTAAGATGTCAGACTTCTATGCTGGCGGCCGGGGTTCAATCCTCGGTCCCGGCACAGATTTATCTGATTACCAAACCCTTCCTTCACCTCTGACAAGACATCTTGTGAATGTGGGGAATGTCAGGCCTCCACCGTGGTTCGGATCCCACGTTAAACTGTAGGTCCTCCATTTCATCTCACAATCACCCTACCATTACACATTAGCTTAAGTGCGTATAACCTGAACGGGTAGTAAGACGCGATGCTAATAATAATAATATCCATCTAGAGACGCTCACACCTTTTATAAGCCGAGGGATTTCATCCAGCCCAGCTTCAGTGGCCGCATGGTCTAAAGTGTCACTCTTGTGTTAGACTAGACTGCTGCAGTTGAGGAGATCAGGGTTTAAATCCCGGTCGGGTGTACTGGGAGTGGTTTTTTTACACTCTCCCTCCACACAGATGCGGGTGCACTTTCTATGAATTCAACCATCCTTATCCCTAACCAATCAATGTAGTTATTTATTTATTTATATTTAGCACCGCGTCTTACTACCCGTTCGGGTTATACGCTTTAAGCACTAATTACTCTAATGGATAAGGAATTGGGAAGGTTGAATTAGAGGAAGTGAACCCGCATTTGCGTGGAGGGAGAGTGGAAAACCATTTAGGGGAAAAAACACCCCCAGTTCACCCGACCGAGATTCGAACCTCGATCTCCCCGTCCTTAGCAGTTGAGCTCAACACGACAAGCGAGTTAGCCAACTACGCCACCGAGGCGGGTATCAATGTATGTACACATGTGTATAACCTGAACCGGTGGTTTGGCGCGGTGCTGAAAATAAAATAATTATTTTTTTTCTTGATGCGGTCTAAATTTAGTTTTAAATATTTGAATCAAGTATAATTTTAGTGTTTGTGAATAAAAACGTTTATTAGGCCTTTCTCGAACCTCTCTCTCCCCGGGGCTATCTACCATTGAACCTCGCATCCTGAACATCCGTGCTCTACTGCAGGGGGTTCCAACTTGGGGCCCCATCATGGCCGGCTAAGGGGTGGAGGGAAACAGGACTCGGGGCAGATACTCGGGCTATTATAAAAATTTTAAATGTGTTACTGAATGAACATTGGTTGGAGCTTTCTTGAATTTTCTCCGCACAAGTCAAAACTTTACATTTCTTGGCCAAAAACCACTTTCCCAAGAAACTTGGTGGGCCGCAAAAAGAAAGAAGGCATTTCAGGGCAACAGTTGGAAACCCCTGCTCCCCTACATTGAACGCCTTTTTGTCAAAATATTAAATTACTTGTTTTCAATCAAATATTATTACTGGATTGTCTATCGAATATTAATATAAATAGTATTTAAAATACTTATAAATATTGAATTTATGTTCTTCAGAGTAAACTAAGCTGGTTGTAAGTTAGTGTGCCCAGACTACTGCACACAGTCACACAGTGTGCCCAGACTACTGCACAGTCACACAGTTAGTGTGCCCAGACTACAGCACAGTCACACAGTTAGTGTGCCCAGACTACAGCACAGTCACACAGTTAGTGTGCCCAGACTACTGCACAGTCACACAGTTAGTGTGCCCAGACTACCGCTCAGTCACTACAGTTAGTGTGCCTAGACTACTGCGCACAGTCACACAGTCAGTGTGCCCAGACCTCTGTGCAGTCACACAGTTAGTGTGCCCAGACTACTGTGCACAGTCACACAGTGTGCACAGACTAATGCACACAGTCACACAGTTAGTGTGCCCAGACTACTGCACACAGTCACACAGTGTGCACAGACTACTGCACACAGTCACACAGTCAGTGTGCCCAGACTAATGCGCACAGTCACTACAGTTAGTGTGCACAGACTACTGCACACAATTAGTGTGCCCAGACTACTGCGCACAGTCACACAGTTAGTGTGCCCAGACTACTGCGCAGTCACACAGTTAGTGTGCCCAGACTACTGCATACAGTCACACAGTTAGTGTGCCCAGACTAATGCGCGCAGTCACACAGTTAGTGTGCTGAGACTACTGAACACAGTTAGTGTGCCCAGACTACTGCGCACAGTCACACAGTTAGTGTGCCCAGACTACTGCACACAGTCACGCAGTTAGTGTGCCCAGACTACTGCACACAGTCACACAGTTAGTGTGCACAGACTACTGCACACAGTCACACAGTTAGTGTGCCCAGACTACTGATACAGTCCCGCAGTTAGTGTGCCCAGACTACTGCACACAGTCACACAGTTAGTGTGCCCAGACTACTGCGCACAGTCACACAGTTAGTGTGCCCAGACTACTGCACACAGTCACACAGTGTGCCCAGACTACTGCACAGTCACACAGTTAGTGGCATCAGACTACAGCACAGTCACACAGTTAGTGTGCACAGACTACAGCACAGTCACACAGTTAGTGTGCCCAGACTACTGCACAGTAACACAGTTAGTGTGCCCAGACTAATGCGCAGTCACACAGTGTGCACAGACTACTGCACAGTCACACAGTCAGTGTGCCCAGACTAATGTGCACAGTCACACAGTTAGTGTGCACAGACTACTGCACAGTAACACAGTTAGTGTGCCCAGACTACTGCGCACAGTCACACAGTTAGTGTGCCCAGACTACTGCACACAGTCACACAGTTAGTGTGCCCAGACTACTGTGCACAGTCACACAGTGTGCACAGACTAATGCGCACAGTCACACAGTTAGTGTGCACAGACTACTGCACAGTCACACAGTCAGTGTGCCCAGACTACTGTGCACAGTCACACAGTTAGTGTGCCCAGACTACTGCGCGCAGTCACACAGTTAGTGTGCCCAGACTACTGCGCACAGTCACACAGTGTGCCCAGACTACTGCACAGTCACACAGTTAGTGTGCACAGACTACAGCACAGTCACACAGTTAGTGTGCACAGACTACAGCACAGTCACACAGTTAGTGTGCCCAGACTACTGCACAGTCACACAGTTAGTGTGCCCAGACTACTGC
>CABFOV010004354.1:0-15709 GCA_902141375.1 Timema poppense | reverse complement strand
TTAGCACCGCGTCTTACTACCCGTTCGGGTTATACGCACTTACGCTAATGTGTAATGGTAGGGTGATTGTGAGATGAAATGGAGGACCTACAGTTTAACGTGGAATCCGAACCACGGTGGAGGCCTGGCATTCCCCACATTCACAAGATGTCTTGTCAAAGGTGAAGGAAGGGTTTGGTATTCAGATAAATCTGTGCCGGGACCGAGGATTGAACCCCGGCCGCCAGCACAGAAGTCTGACACCTTACCCCTAGACCACCAGGTCACCCAAGTAGATTAAAACTTTTATTAATTTGATAAAACAAACAATTTGAAATCTCCCATGGTGAAATCATAACACAATGAAATGCACAGAAGCCTATGAGCCGCAGATCACGATGGTGAGTTCATAAATATATATTTTCCTGTGAGATTTTGGTGAGTTTTATTTTAATCGTCTAGCTAGACTATAAAAACTATTGAAACTTTTAAATGTTAGTTTGAGTCGATTCTACGTCCCCTTAAATGTGAAATAACAGCAAAAATAATACATATATTGTAGTAAACTAATAAAAGTTTAAACACTACATGCATGTATTTTTGTACATAAAAGGTGTTACTATTCCGCCTAATTTTTATAATAAAGATATTGAACCATTTTAGTTTAACTAAAGAAATACAATATGAGGAGAGTTAGTCGAGTCAGAGGTTTGTGACTCAAACTGATCAAGGAACAAGATGAGGGTCCTCGCAGGAACAAAGGAGGCAAGAGGAGGGATATGTTCTGAAAGTGAAGTGAGGTAAGCCAAAGGTTGGTCGTTATTTCGTTAAAAGGGATCAAATAATTAGAACGGATGAGGTAAGGGTGCACGTGGACCCAGCCCGGCGTATATTAACCCTAGAGCAGATGTAGGGTGTATTCACACTACCGAGTGCACATTATTTATTTATTGCACCCCATCTTACTAATTGTTCAGGTTATACGCCCTTTACACGTTCCTTTGCCTTAGTAAAATTGTTAGTTTAACCTTTAACCCTCTTTATACTACACACATAAGACAACTAATAGTGTCCTTACTTCTTGAGCAGACAGTTTATCATATGCAAGTCTAATTCCTTCCTCAGAAGATAAATCTTCACACTTCCCCAATGTTGACGTTGACATTTTCGTCTGCATTCTCTGTCAGGCAACTAGAGTCAACATATTGAAATTATTTAATTTCATTGGGTGATGATTTTTCATCAAGTGACGGATACTAAATTATATATTTTTTATTTACTATAGTTTTATTTATTTTTAAAATAAGAAAAATCTAGCTATAAAATATATTAATGTCAGTATATTCAAATAAAAATAATGTAATGGGAAATTTTATGGGAAGTTATTGGAATGTAATGTCAAATGAAACTGTCATGTTCACGTTTTTTATGTATTTGTAAATATTAATGTGAACGTGAATATTAATTGATTGTCCGTAGTTGAATAGAAATACAGAGAGATAAGTAAATAATTTGCATTTCTGGTTTGTGTTTTTATTAACTTTATTATTATTTTGCATACAAACCTAAATTTAAATGAATGAATCATTATAATGTTGATTCTTTGGACTTTCTTTAGGCCTAACCTCTATTATTTTGTCATGTGACTAGTTGAATCACACTCTTTTTTTTCTTTCTATTTTCAGAGAGCTGTTAATTGTCATTAGGTTTGTTTTAATGGTTGGTAGATTGTGGTTTTATTCTTTTTAACGAGTTTGAAAAGTAAAATTTAGATTTGTGTTGAGGTTATCCATTTTATAAATAAAAAATGGCCTAGTATTGTAATCGGCAGGGACATTGGACCTATGCACATGGGTGGTGGATTTTACATCCTCTTTGAAGGCGAATATCGGTTTGTTCAAATTCCCCAATCCTGTTCTGATAAACAAGTGTAGGTTGTGAAAAGCCTCGAAGAGGCAGTCGGATGTGTTATTGTAATGAATGTACCCGAGTGGTCCAATGCCCCGTTATTGACATGACCTAACAACAAAACATTATTTTACAGGTCCACAGCAAATGGAAGACTGAACCGTTTGACTGAAATGGATTCTCAAAGCAAGGACGCTCAAGTTTTTAGTAAGTACGAAATTAGACCTACAGCCTAGTTAGTATCTCATTATTTGTGCCTCTTTCGAGCTGTGTTCAATTATTGTCACGCCTTATACCGCTACCACTTAGCCTATGAATCGTATCGAACTAGTGCGTCGCTGACCTGTCTTATGTATGCAGGAGAGATGAATAAAATTAATACGCTGACACTTTAAATTAATTTCCTTTAATCCTTTACAAAATATGACACAACAATCAAAAGAGTTCTAGCTAATGCAGATCATTATGTCAGCATTAAGTTCCTTGTGACGGGCTAAGCGGTGAAGGATCATCGGTCAGCGATACATGGGAAATTTGTTTACTTCTAAGCCCTTCAAGGAGCGGCGTCGCTCCGTTAGTTTTATTGATCATAGTCGGAGCATCGTCAGTTCTTGGGTAAGGTTAGGTTTTACAGCAAAATATTTTGTGCCTCTAACAATTCACATTTTATGACGGTCAGGAAACAGTTATTTGGCGCAACTTGTTATTTTGTGCGGCCTTGATCTAGATTTGTTGAGTGCACCAACCACCTGGCGCTACCCCTTACTCCCCGTGTGATCTAGCGTGTTCTATTAGTGTGATGTCACCTGCTTCCAGTGGTCAAATGGTCTATGGCATCACACTCACATTAGACTGGACCGGCCAAATCCCAGTCTGGTGTACTGAGAGGTTGTTTTTATAAACAGTTTCCCCACTCACCACGCAAATGCAGGTACACATCCTCTAAATATGACCTTCCTCATCCTTAACACATCATTTTAGCTAGCACGTATGTGTTGGACACAAAGAACTGTATAGTTGTGTGATTGTGTAGCTAATGATGTGTGATTGTGTCGCTAATGATGTGTGATTGTGTCGCTAATGATGTGTGATTGTGTCGCTAATGATGCGTGATTGTCTCCCTAATGATGCGTGATTGTGTCGCTGACCAGTGGTGGTGGTGAAGCTGATCGAAGCGGCCGCTGACAAGGAAGAGACCGTGCGAGAAGCCGTGATGGCCTCTCTGCGGAAACTCTCCAAGAAGCACCCCAGTGAGGTTCTGCGACATGCCGTGGACTACAGGAAAAGGAATGCTAAGGTTAGCTAAACAAGGTTTCCTGATTGACAGGCGTCAAGTGCAAGTCCTGTTAGGTAGGTTCGCGACTCATTAATACACACCTCTCACCGCTGTCCCGAGTTTGTTGACGCCAACTCGCCCCTCCCTTCACTAGGCTAGGTCTCAGTGGTACAGTTGGCGCTGACCGTGGCTCGGCTGTAAGGGGAGGGGGCTCATTTTATCTCGAGCACTTGAACATGGACTGTCCTCGGACATGAGCAAGGCCCCAACTGTGGCAGATCTGTTCACTACGCTGTCTGTATCACTTGGTGCTGGGCCCCACACAACCGAGGACTACAGCGTGAGATCAGAGCTGAACGAAGCTGATGTTACACACGAAGGGGGATAAACACCGGCTCTAAGACATGTTGTTCCTGGGACTAACTAGTCTATGTGAGAATCACACTACGCAGAAGATCCACTGACCCCAGGAGAGGAGGGGGGCAGGCACAAAATGGCCATCCAGAGGCTCTCGGGACTGTCAAAGAATATAATATGTATATATATCTTTAGCACCTCATCTTACTACCCATTTGGTCTGTGTACCGATCACTCTAATGTGTTAGGTATGAATAATATTGAATTTAGAAGAATTGTACGCTCATTTGCGTGGAGGGAGTGGAAAACCATTTAGGAAAAACTACCTCTCGGTAAACCTGACCGGGATTCGAACTTGAGCTACCCATAATTGGATGTCCGGTCCACTGTGGGTGTGACATATTGGACCATGCGCCCACCGAAGTGTGTATCGAAGAATAGAAGCTTATGATGGTAACCTCAACGAGAGCAGGGATTCTGAAGGTAATAAGTGGCAGCGACACGGAGGTCGGGCCCGAGATAAATACCGAGGAGACCATGAGAATCGTGATGTCATGGTCGTGGTTCCCTAACTCCCCCCTCCACTTAGTTTGTAGGCACAGTACTGCGAGAGTGCGTTAACTCAGGGCATGAACTCAACGGAGAAAGGTTGGGCTTCACGGACGTCAAGAATTATAAGCATGAGGGGCCAACATTCATCCAAAAAGGCTAAACTTTCCGACAAACATTTCCCATTTAATTTGTCCAACTTTCCAAAGCCTCTCTCCTTGTTAGCCCTCCTATTGGCCGCACGTGTGTACGTACAGATCTCAGCTCTCCTTGTTAGCCCTCCTATTGGCCGCACGGGTGTACGTACAGATCTCGGTCCACCACCAAGCAGCTCTCCTTGTTAGCCCTCCTAATGGCCGCACGTGTGTACGTACAGATCTCGGTCCACCACCAAGCAGCTCTCCTTGTTAGCCCTCCTAATGGCCGCATGTGTGTACGTACAGATCTCAGCTCTCCTTGTTAGCCCTCCTAATGGCCGCATGTGTGTACGTACAGATCTCAGCTCTCCTTGTTAGCCCTCCTAATGGCCGCATGTGTGTACGTACAGATCTCAGCTCTCCTTGTTAGCCCTCCTAATGGCCGCATGTGTGTACGTACAGATCTCAGCTCTCCTTGTTAGCCCTCCTAATGGCCGCATGTGTGTACGTACAGATCTCAGCTCTCCTTGTTAGCCCTCCTAATGGCCGCATGTGTGTACGTACAGATCTCAGCTCTCCTTGTTAGCCCTCCTAATGGCCGCATGTGTGTACGTACAGATCTCAGCTCTCCTTGTTAGCCCTCCTAATGGCCGCATGTGTGTACGTACAGATCTCAGCTCTCCTTGTTAGCCCTCCTAATGGCCGCATGTGTGTACGTACAGATCTCAGCTCTCCTTGTTAGCCCTCCTAATGGCCGCATGTGTGTACGTACAGATCTCAGCTCTCCTTGTTAGCCCTCCTAATGGCCGCATGTGTGTACGTACAGATCTCAGCTCTCCTTGTTAGCCCTCCTAATGGCCGCATGTGTGTACGTACAGATCTCAGCTCTCCTTGTTAGCCCTCCTAATGGCCGCACGTGTGTACGTACAGATCTCAGCTCTCCTTGTTAGCCCTCCTAATGGCCGCACGGGTGTACGTACAGATCTCGGTCCACCACCAAGCAGCTCTCCTTGTTAGCCCTCCTAATGGCCGCATGTGTGTACGTACAGATCTCAGCTCTCCTTGTTAGCCCTCCTAATGGCCGCACATGTGTACGTACAGATCTCAGCTCTCCTTGTTAGCCCTCCTAATGGCCGCACATGTGTACGTACAGATCTCGGTCCACCACCAAGCGGCTCTCCTCCGCACCATGGAGCACATCTGTCTGGACCACCTGTCGGACGTGGATGGAGATGTTGTGCTGCTGCTTGTGCAGTTCAGTGTCGATGAGATGACTCGCAGCCCGGACTACTTGCCCGTCGTACAAATGCCTGCGTCTGGCATACTGGTGGCTCTCGGCAAGGCCCACTGCAATGAGGTAACTTCATATCTCTCTACCTTCCCTTGTGTGTCGCGTGTTCCTCATCCAATCACTTCACTCGACCAGGATTCGAACCTCGATCTCCCTGTCATTGGTTGACTCATGTGTGGTGACCTGTCTCGCAGGTGATGGAGGGACTACTGAAACACCTGCAGCCAGGCGTTGTCCCTCACTACTCCATCCTGCACACTATGGGCTCCTTGGCGGCGGCCAATGTGTTTGGGATCGTGCCCTTTGTGAAGGCCACGCTGGGCACACTGCTGCCCATGATGGGCGCGCTGAGGAGCGACGCCCTCCGGCAGGTCTTCTCATACAGTGAGTGTGTGTGAATATCTCCCAGCAAGACGACCACTCCTAGAGAATGTAACCAGGTGTCCATTCCTCTATCTATGTGTGTGAATATCTCCCAGCAAGACGGCCACTCCTAGAGAATGTAACCAGGTGTCCATTCCTTTATCTGTGTGTGTGTGTGTAGCTCTCGGCAAGTTCAGCGAAGCGGTGGCCGACTACCTCGTCAACATCGACCACGCGCCCGACCCCACGGTCAAGTTGGGGGCCTTCTCCACCGAGATGGGGATAGCGTACGATGTCTTGGCCAGCTCTTGGCTCCAGTCCAGGGACCCCAAGGTACCACCAACCCCTTGTTGCTCTAGTGACATTGTCCAGGGACCCCAAGGTACCACCAGCCCTTGTTGCTCTAGTGACATTGTCCAGGGACCCCAAGGTACCACCAGCCCTTGTTGCTCTAGTGACATTGTCCAGGGACCCCAAGGTACCACCAGCCCTTGTTGCTCTAGTGACACTGTCCAGGGACCCCAAGGTACCACCAGCCCTTGTTGCTCTAGTGACACTGTCCAGGGACCCCAAGGTACCACCAGCCCTTGTTGCTCTAGTGACACTGTCCAGGGACCCCAAGGTACCACCAGCCCTTGTTGCTCTAGTGACACTGTCCAGGGACCCCAAGGTACCACCAGCCCTTGTTGCTCTAGTGACATTGTCCAGGGACCCCAAGGTACCACCAGCCCTTGTTGCTCTAGTGACACTGTCCAGGGACCCCAAGGTACCACCAGCCCTTGTTGCTCTAGTGACACTGTCCAGGGACCCCAAGGTACCACCAGCCCTTGTTGCTCTAGTGACACTGTCCAGGGACCCCAAGGTACCACCAGCCCTTGTTGCTCTAGTGACACTGTCCAGGGACCCCAAGGTACCACCAGCCCTTGTTGCTCTAGTGACACTGTCCAGGGACCCCAAGGTACCACCAGCCCTTGTTGCTCTAGTGACACTGTCCAGGGACCCCAAGGTACCACCAGCCCTTGTTGCTCTAGTGACACTGTCCAGGGACCCCAAGGTACCACCAGCCCTTGTTGCTCTAGTGACACTGTCCAGGGACCCCAAGGTACCACCAGCCCTTGTTGCTCTAGTGACACTGTCCAGGGACCCCAAGGTACCACCAGCCCTTGTTGCTCTAGTGACACTGTCCAGGGACCCCAAGGTACCACCAGCCCTTGTTGCTCTAGTGACACTGTCCAGGGACCCCAAGGTACCACCAGCCCTTGTTGCTCTAGTGACACTGTCCAGGGACCCCAAGGTACCACCAGCCCTTGTTGCTCTAGTGACACTGTCTCGGGGCGGGCAGAAAGGAATCAATTATTCTTGATGTTCTTTGATTCCCTTTATACTAACCCTTCAATGTCAGGTATTTAGTGAATTTAGTGCTCATATATCATCATGTTTTTTATGAATTTTGGGATAAAAAAATATCAGTTTTTCTAGTTAATTTTTGAATTATTTATATTAATCTTGATTAAAAATAATTATTTAACTTAATTTGTATGGTTAAGTATATCTCCAGAAATTTCCAAAAAGTAAAATGTTTGTGTGTGTGTGTATGTATATAAAAACACACACACACACACACACAAACACCCAAAAACTCCTGGAGAAATGAAGAAAAAATATTATTTTTAAATTTTCTATCAAAATATAATATATTTGGTTCCTATTTGTGTGATTTTATCAATATATTACTGCACAAATAAATAATAAGTTTATATAATTCTCTGGAGAAATTTATAGAAGATAATTTGAGTTTTTATTTTTTTATTCACCCCACACTTCCTGGATGAATCTATATAACACTTATTATTCATGTTGCCACCCTTCCTCGGAATAGAATAGCCCGACAATTGTTGACCTACTTTGTCGACACCGCCCATCGTGTCTAGTCGAGAGCAAGTTGACGTGTTTCTTGTCCCTCCATCGAATAGCTCCCCTTTTCAACTCATCTCTCTTCAAATCTGGAGGCGTATCTTTCCTTGAAAGTCTCACTGTTCCATATATGTCTGTTGTTTGAGATTTAAGTGAGTCTGCCAGCTGCGGAGAAGTGTAAAAATTGTCCGTTGTCAAACAATACCCTTTGTTGAGCAAAGGTTGTACTAGTGACATCACCATCTGTGAAGAGACAGGGAGGTCTTTGTGGTTTTGATCAACGGTTCCCTGTCTTGTATAAATAATGGTTGGCCAAATGTATCCTGACTTTGATTCACAAAGCGTGTCCGTCTTGATACCAAAACCGAGCCCTTTTCAAAGGAATAAACTGCACCCAACCAAGTTGTCCTTTGTAAAGCATGAAGCTTTCATCTATCAAGGGTGTAAACACTCTGAAATTTGCGGTTTAGATGCTCATAAAAAGTCTATACTTTACTTAGTTTTGGGTTAGGGTGGTTTTCGGGATCGTGACAATTGTAGTGTTTTAGACAAGAATAGTTGTTGCTCAGATGTTCACATATATTCCGTTCACGATAGGTTTTTACCCGGATGACAGTTCGAAAATCATATGTTTAGGTTTTGGGTCAGCAACACTTGTAAAAGATCACAGTTTTGTTATAAATATAAAGATATTTAATTTCCTGTTATATGTTACATTTAAAATAACGTAAACTTAGTTTTTCTCATACTATTTCATTTTTTTTAAATAATTTCTTTTTGTCCAACTCGAAACAATATTTTAAACATAATTAAACGTACTTGTTTTTCGTTTTGGAACGTTATTGATTATGTTTAATATAGTGTACACACCTTTTAATACAGGCATCATATTTACTTTGAAAAGAGAAAATTGTTGTCATTTTTTTTACATACAATACATGATTTTATGATTATTTTATCGTATTTTGAAATATTTAACTGAATAAAGTATTTTCATCAACTGCGTGTCCGCACCATTGTAAAAAAACTTGTTTACCGTTATGTTCAATCATATGGTTTAAATTCGTCAGTCNCACTGCAGTCTGGTGGACAGAGCTTCAACTGTTCTCAATATGGACCATTAGAGGTGATCTCACTGCATTCTGGTGGACAGAGCTTCAACTGTTCTCAATATGGAGCATTAGAGGTGATCTCACTGCAGTCTGGTGGACAGAGCTTCAACTGTTGTCAATATGGACCATTTGTGGTGATCTCATTGCATTCTGGTGGACAGAGCTTCAACTGTTCTCAATATAGACCATTAGATGTGATCTCACTGCAGTCTGGTGGACAGAGTTTCAACTGTTCTCAATATGGACCATTTGTGGTGATCTCACTGCAGTCTGGTGGACAGAGCTTCAACTGTTCTCAATATGGACCATTTGTGGTGATCTCACTGCAGTTATATAGAGTGGGTAGAAATAAATATGGTGACTGTAGAGAGAGGGACATTTTACGGTGAATTCTCCTTAGTGGTGGCTTGCGATCTAATAATTAAGGGGCACATAGAGACTATTATATAAAGGGCGGGATATCTAAAATTGTACATGCTTGTATCTCGAAAACCACGCATATTGGGGGGGAAATTTTCATGATAAAAGTTGTTCAAATTTAAGGGGAAATCGAATAGTTTTTTTTTATGTTTTATTTGGTGGCTTGATTCAAGGTCAACTTCTTTATTTTAAATGAGAACATGTATTTTTTTACTACGGAATTTTATTATACGCAAGAAAAGTAGCTTTTGTCTGAAATATTTATTTTTAAGGCTTCAGTTTTTTAAATATATTTAATAAAACAAAGCATCTTTTGTAATTATATAGAAATTAATCATCACAATAATTTATTATTCGCATTTGTATTCAAAATCACGATATTTTAAATGAGAGCGGGTAATAAGATTTATTTGTGTTAAGTTGTTAAGTTGCAGGGTATGGCGACATCTTTCTACGTCTCTGTTTAAAAATACAACGCAGTTTTGTGGACAGAAACGCACCAGGATGACCACACCTTTTTCCTTTTAGGAAGCTTCTAGAAGGAAATGTCGCTTGATATACCCCGTCAGAGTACGCATCTCTTCACTTTCCTTCCTGACGAGGAGCCGTGTGGGTGGAGTCTATGACATCTTAATGTGTGTTCTAAATCTCACGTGTCGGGGATTGTCGTACATATGACGTTATAGTCGGGCTTTTAAATTAAAATCTACAACGTGTGAAATATCTAGCAAAAAAACTATAAGACATCATAATTTTTAATTTCTAAAATAAGACATCATCCCTTTTTAGTTATTATAATACAGAATAGCAAACTTGGACCCAATTCAATCTTCAAATCAAATGTCACCCTAATGGCGGCGAACAATCATTAATATCAGGCCAGCTCTTTGTACGTTACACTCTGGGGTAGTTTCTGCGCAGAATCGACGTATTCTTTATTTCATGTCTTCAGGTCTCGCGGGTGCAGTTGACGACACGCGCTCCTTCACAAGGACAAGGTCCGGAGGGCGAGGTCCGTCCACCTTCCAGGAAACCTCTCGTCCGATACTAGTCTAGCACATATCGCGGAGGGACCCCATCGTGCTGTGCCGACATGGTACCCGTTCTGGACCCCTCTCAGACACTCAACAAGTCATGGATGAAGGGTATTTTTCTTTAAAGAACTGCATGTAAAATTTCCTTTTGGTACTTCGTCCAAGGAGAATCACGCGTTTTCCGAAGTAATTTCAATGTATTCATTGTATGTATTTCATTGTTTCTTTAAAAGATCAACTCCGTTGTATTTGAGAATCTAGTGATATACTGTCTGCCTTTACCCAATAGGAAGCTAGCCTTCACATCAGGTTGCCAGGAGTTCTCTTATTATTTAGTTTTGACACTGGTGACAAGGGGTCCAAGAAGCAAGGGGTAGGTCATATATAAGCAGCTTGTGCTTATAGTAATACACAGAAACACCTAGTAATATCACAGGAGTTCTTCTATTAGTTAGTTTTAACACTGGTGACAAGGGGTCCAAGAAGCAAGGGGTAGGTCAGATATAAGCAGCTTGTGCGTATAAATCCAGATATAAAAATAGTTATATTGACACAATAACTTAGTGTAGACAGAAAACCAAATTTTTGAACAGCACTAGCTCTTAATCTCAGTATCAGTTCGGAAATTAACAATAAACTGAAATAATGTCAATTTTATAACAGTGAAAATGTAATCAAATTAATAAATGGTGTACAAACATCAAATTTTACTGATTCCAATCGAATTACATAAAATCAGATCGTCATAGTCATGTGATAACAAGTGCGTAGTAAGGCATCCACGCGTCATCATCATAAAACCCAGCATCATTATACTTACTGCTCATCGCAAGGCACACATTATTGTAATCATCATCATCAAAGATAAAATCCGAATATCACTATGATAGCTTAATATCATCCTAGCATTTAATGGGACTTCTTCAGGTAATTAATTACCCGCCTCGGTGGCGTAGTTGGCTAACGCGCTTGTCGTGTTGAGCTCGACTGCTGAGGACGGGGAGATCGAGGTTCTGAGATCGAGGTTCGAATCTCGGTCGGGTGAACTGAGGGTGGTTTTTCCTAAATGGTTTTCCACTCTCCCTCCACGCAAATGCTGGTTCACTTCCTCTAATTCAACCCCCCCCCCAATTCCTAATCCATTAGAGTAATTAGTACTTAAAGCGTATAACCCAAACGGGTAGTAAGACGTGGTGCTCAATATTATTATTATTATTATTATTATTATTATTATTATTCAAGTAATAGTGTAGGAATATTTCTCACAAAGTTTGGGTACATTTGCCCGTTCAAACGACCGTCGGAAAAAAGAGGGCCGCTGATATGATCTCCGACACTTCCACGTCGAACATTTAAAGTCCCGGTTGCAGTCGAGGAACAGCTATCATCCCATGTGGGTCTGTATCAGACCACTGATTCACGTTGTGTCTGATTACCTGTCCAGTGTTTTCAAATGAAGCTGCATTTGACAACATCAAATTGAAAGTAAAGAATGGATTTAATTACATTTCTCGGGTGACCTGGTGGTCTAGGGGTAAGGTGTCGGGCTTCTGTGCTGGCGGCCGGGGTTCAATCCTCGGTCCCGGCACAGATTTATCTTATTACCAAACCCTTCCTTCACCTCTGACAAGACATCTTGTGAATGTGGGGAATGCCAGGCCCTCCACCGTGGATCGGATTCCACGTTAAACTGTAGGTCCTCCATTTCATCTCACAATCACCCTACCATTACATATTAGCGTAAGTGCGTGTAACCCGAACGGGTAGTAAGACACGGTGCTAATAATAATAATAATAATAATAATAATTAATTACATTTTTCTAAGAATCCAATTGCGAAAATCTACACGATTAGCAAAATAATTTCCGTACAGGTCTTGGTTTAGATAATTAATATGATAAGGATGAAAATTATAATTATGAAAACAATTGTTAGAACAGATCTTCTACTTAAACCACTATCTCTCTTTAAATTTTCCAGCTCCTTACATGTGGGTTTAATCTAACATATTCTAGAACATTTGTTGACATTTCTTCGTTTGAAAATGTTCGCTGATTGTTCCACTTCACTTTAAGGCTGCCGTTACGAATAAATCGTCTCCTTGGACAAAAAATAATCCATCTGAGACATGGCTGGTTGATTGGAAACGTCCTCTAAGCACGTGAGCAACCTTTTCTTGTATTTTCTTCTTAATTCGCCCAAAATCATAAACATGTTAAATAAACGACTCGTCAAATGAGTTCATTTTGAAAAGATTTTTTTTTTTAAAATTGCAAGCGACGATTAATATGAATACACCGGAGTTGACCAGGAAAGTTTGTCAGATAAACTTAATAAAGAACATTTGTAACACGAGCACTGAACCATTCACACGGACGTTGAGCACGTGGAGCATTTAACCAACACTAAGTCAAACACAAAAGGTGTCAGAAATCCCTCATGTCTGGCCTCTGATTTCAAAGATAAATATCTACGTTTTGTTTTGTTAAATATCATAGAAAATTGAAGCTATACAAATAAATGTATCAGACAAACGTTTTTTGTTTCTTTGCGTAGAATAAGATTCCACCATAAAAAATACATGTTCCCATTTAAAAAAACCAAAGTTGACCTTGTATCAGGCTACCAAATAAAAAATATAAACTATTCGATTTCTCTTCAAAACCAAACAACCTTTGTCTTGACCATTCTTTCTCTAAAATGCGTGGTTTCCGAGCAACAAGCTTGTAACAACTAATGTCCCCCCTGTATAAATATTAAAACGTAAAATTGTGTTTGGGAGACAAATGGGGTGAGGGGGTTCAAGGGGGGGGGGTGTTAGCAAATACATAAAACAACGTTACGATTATTTTAATTATGGTTTTGGTGATAAATTGAAGATACATTTCTTAAGAAGATAATGGCAATGTCAGATGATATAGTCTCAGGGGAAGGGATGTATTATAGTATTAACATCTGGTCTGCAGGAGACACGATATTGGTAACACATTCAACCACCGAGCGCTGTAGTCAATATGTGTGTGTGAGAAGAGAACTATATTATCTGTTGTCGTTTGATGAGGTTTCCGGTTGTAACGTCTTCCGGAGAAATTAAACATTGAACTGTGAGATGTATGGAGTGCGTCTGTCTTATTTAAATAGCTGGATATGTCTCCAGAGACACCTTGTTGATAATGGAGGTAACATGTTCCATGTCTCCAGAAACACCTTGTTGATAATGGAGGTAACATGTTCCATGTCTCCAGAAACACCTTGTTGGTAATGGAGGTAAGATGTTCCATGTCTCCAGAAACACCTTGTTGATAATGGAGGTAACATGTACCATGTCTCCAGAAACACCTTGTTGATAATGGAGGTAAGATGTTCCATGTCACATCTGTAGGGGGGTGTCGAACCCGGACACAATTCCCCTGGATATGTAACCGCTGCTCCAGCTGGGACCCTTAAGACGCTTTCCTCCGCCCTCCACTCCTGGACTCTCCACGGCCCTGGTCATGATCGTACCAGGTCGTGCGTGCCCTTCACTGCCTGTGATCGTACCAGGTCGTGCGTGTCCTTCACTGCCTGTGATCGTACCAGCTCAGGTTCTTGACTGCCTGTGATAGTACCAGCTCAGGTTCTTGACTGCCTGTGATAGTACCAGCTCAGGTTCTTGATCTGCCTGTGATCGTACCAGGTCGTGCGTGCCCTTCACTGCCTGTGATAGTACCAGCTCAGGTTCTTGACTGCCTGTGATCGTGTTTAGCAAACAGAGCATATCTTAGTTCATCCCTATAAGATATGAATTATACTACTAACGGCAGCTTTATGATAGTTATTCTAACTGTTTAATTGTTCTATTGTTTCAAAATATATGTATTAATTGTCTCTACTCATCTTGTTATAACATTCGTGCTTCTTGTGTGTCTGATTACTGCACAAGCACAGCCAGTCTGCTAATCACGTGACCTGTGTTTAGAAAGTGCCCGCCCGCGATATTATACCCCATTAGTTGTTTTGTTGACCCACGTCAGTCAAACCAACTAACCACTCAACCAGCTGTGAATGTTTATTTCCCTTGGCCGGCACGACTGGAATGCTCAACTTCTGGCGGTGACTGTAAAGACTGAGAGGGGGGTAAGGGGGGGACTGAGTGCACTCGATTATCCGTGAGCATTTTCCGCCTCGCTCCAGCAGCATAGTTCAGTTGGCAGCCCTGCATAGTCATATAAGACGTGTCGTTGGTACTAACTGAGAGAGTATTGCTTTCCGGAGCAGGTGGAACGTGCTATTAGCCGGGTCTAACTTAGTTTGTAATTTGTGTTTTGGTATAACCTAGTTTCCGGAAAGGGTGTATTTAAATTCCTCCCCCCCACCCCTAAAAGAACTCATTAGAGATTTTGTGCCCCTGTTCGTGAGAAATGTGTTTTCACGCGAGGTGTGGGGAGAAGGGTATTGCGCACCCTCTTCCTCAACCCCTCTCCACCCCTACTCGTCGCGTGGAGGGGTAGATTCTCAGTTCCGACTCGGTGGCGCTCCAGACAACACGTGTGTGTGGCGTCTCTCTCGCCCGGAGTGAGTATGCGTGTGTGTGCGCGTGTGGCATCCTCTACTCGGCGATATCTCCTCGATGTTGGAGCTTGTGGAACAACGCTCGTCTTGGTATTGCTGTGGTATTAGGAGACACCTGAACGCTTGCTACCAGTAGAATGCCTCATATAGTCACGTGATGCACTTGTACAACCTCTGTGACAGTTATATAGAGATACAAGATATATCTGAGTGCCTGATATCAGGAGAACACCTCCTTTGGTCATATAACCCCCTGAGACAACCTCTGTGACAGTTATATAGAGATACAAGATATATCTGAGTTCCTGATATCAGCAGAATACCTCCTTTGGTCATATAACGCCCTGAGACAACCTCTGTGACAGTTATATAGAGGTACAAGATATATCTGAGTGCCTGATATCAAGAGAATACCTCCTTTGGTCATATAACGCCCTGAGACAACCTCTTTGACAGTTATATCGAGATACAAGATATATCTGAGTGCCTGATACCAAGGGAATACCTCCTTTGGTCATATAACGCCCTGAGACAACCTCTGTGACAGTTATATCGAGATACAAGATATATCTGAGTGCCTGATACCAAGGGAATACCTCCTCTAATTGAAAGACACCCTGGTGCTACCGCTACACCAGCTGCGACTGCCACGTTGAGGATCACCACAGCGGAGAGTGAACGACCTCCTTAAGGTGAGTCCCCACCACGAGTGGTGCACGTGTCTGTGGATAGATGGTTGCTCCGTGAGACTGGCTCATCGACGAGGGAGGGAACCTTCTACCGGGTTGTGATAGCAATCATTCTATGGCTGCACATT